>JAHWFP010113055.1:8364-19312 GCA_023313725.1 Lithobius niger
CCCCCCCCCCCCCCCCCCCCCCCCCCCCCCCCCCCCCCCCCCCCGCAGCGGGATTCGAAGGTGGAACAGGCGATTCATCGGCGGTCTTTTCAATTCATACTGCCCCGTAAAGTATTTCCCTTGCACGTGCAAGATCCAGCTATATACCGGCGTATCTTATGTTGGGGGTACAGCTAGTGTAGTATTATACTGGTTTATAGTTTTTCAGTCACGACATTTTTTTAATTTATTTTTTTACTTTTTTGCTGCAGGGGCCGTTCAATTATTACATCATCAACAAGGGGGGCAGGGAGTTTGCCTACTGGTGACGATTGCTGACGAGGTGGGAGGAGGGGTGACCAGTTTATGACGTAAACACCGCTACCCCAGTAACGTACAATTTTAAAGGGTGGAAATACGCAAAAAAAAATAAAGGTCGTTATAACACTATGGATACACAGGGAAAACACCCCTTTTAAGTTGGGGGGGAGGTAAAGTTTAGAAACGACATAATACTGGAAGGGGGGGGGGTTGATGAATTGATGACGATTGATGACGGAATGGGGGAATTCACTGATGACGTAATACTTGAACACGTGCAAAATTTGTAGTTTATTCCATATATTTTTTTTCCATTTAACTTTTTTTTTCCCAGATAACTTAATACTCTTACTTCAGTATACAGCATACATCCTCGCAAAAAAATTTGGGAACAGGGACTTTTCCAAAAGTTATCAAATTCTGCTGTTATGGAGCAGAAGACGGAATAAACGTGTTGTTTTAAAAACATTAAAAAATGGAAAATATGAAGTTTTTACTTACCATATGAAATTATTTACAGTAGTTTTAACAATCCTTAAATTATATCGCGTGGCCTTGACATCGTCACTCTCGTAGAAAGTAAAAAAAATAAAAAATAGTTGCAGTTGTCGGTATGTAATTACAGGAATTGCTAAGCAAAAAATTCCTAAAAAAATATCATTCACATACACCACGTATAGTATAAGGAAGCAGCACCGTTTAAAAAATAATCAACTCTTTTCCTCTGCAATTTTGTACACAATAAGCGGGACGTAAAGTATTTATTACATTGAAATACGTTAATAATAATTTAAACTCTTTCTTTTGCAAAGTGTCACGGTTCTACTCGTCAAAGTGTCAAGTGTCAAAGTGGCACTACATACAGAATTTATAAAGGAAGTTTGCAATTAGCCGTTTCCTCCGCTTTGAGACGTTTGTATACACCCCAATTAATCAAACGTTCGTAAAGCTCAATAAAATGTTTACGATTTGTACAAATAGCGACAGCTGAAAACAAGATCCACATCAGCTAGTATCCAGAGGATATTTTACTGCTCGCAATTTCATCTCGTAAGTAATCTGTGAAATAATAATAATATTTTCAGTGAAATTCGGTGCGATGCAGAGCTAGGAGCGTCTCCTCCCCTGCTACATGTATGTCCGGCCGTTTGTCTGTACGATAACTTTCGTAGCTCTTGGTCGCTTCATTTCAAATTTTCAGATAGTTTCAGTGTCCCCTTCGTTGACTCATGCTAAAATCTATTTTTTTACCAATTGGTTTTAAATCAATAATGTTCGTTTTCGGCAGGGGGTGTTTTACTCTGAAATATACCAAAAACAGGTTTTAACGTGAAGTTTTTACCAATACTTTAAATTTTTGTTTGCATTTTAGCTGAGTTGGGTTGGGTGTATCTTGAATTTCAAGAGCGATTGCGATGCGTTAGGAACTCAATCAAATTCGTTTTAGAACTATAGTGTGCGCGGCGTATCTTGAGTCCTGCACTTGTTTTGTGATCGGCGACGTCTTCTTGGAGGGGGCGGCTTTAACCGACGGCCGCCATTGTTTTGTGTAACTACGTTGGATATCAACAAGGCACTCTGCGACCAAACACGTACAATCGATTATTTGTGTTCATTTTGGGGCGACTCAAGATGGGCCGCGGACACTATACAATCGTTCATTGTCTTCTACCTTTGTTTTTTTTTTATATTTTAAGTGTGTTTCGTGTGAGTGGCTATGTTTGTATTTTGAGTGCATTTATAATTTCTGAAAAAGCAGACTCCTATAGTTAGGCAGTTTTTTTGCTTGCGTTTGATGGTTTCTGTTTTAGTTCTAGTTCATGTGAGTACTTACGTGTTCATTTTGTGTGGGTATTTTTTTGAAATATCCAACCGTTTTGTTTGATTGATTAGTGATGTCAGGGCCGGATTTAAGCTCTTGCTGCCTGTAGGCCCAACCATAATGCCGCTCTTCGATACCCGTAAAACTCCCCCCCCCCCCCTAAATTCTTACGGAATGTTCAATTTTGGCGCCCCTCCCCCCCCTCCCCATCGAGCACCACCTTTCTTAATTTGCACGTTTGATTGATTAGTGATGTACATGTTTGTTTACGTGTGCAAGGAGGCTGGCATGTCACAATCCTTGTTTCCTGGAATTGGAATTCAAATTGTAGTTCGTTGCGTTCGAGTGAACTCTAATCCGTTTTTATTCGTGTACCTTCACGGCTGTGAGTATGGGGATACGAGCACTAATGTTTTGTTTCTAAACGGCGAAGCCGTTTTTTGTTCAGGTAATTTTTTCGCGACCTTTTTATTGAAAGTGGTACGATTTGGTCTATGTTGTGTGTGGTATGTCCACTGCCCACCCAATTTTGTTTGCGAAAAAATGGAACATTAGAAATGCGTATTTCTGTTCAGGTTCTGCCCAAGCTTTGATCTAAGATCATTATTTGATGGCAACACACTAGCGTGTGTCTAGATTTAGCATGTATCAGCTCGATGGATTGTGGATTTTGTATTGTTGCAGGCAGATGCAGTATCATGCAAACAATCGCACAAACAATTCAACTGGCTTTCCGAAGCCCGCATTGAAGAAGAAAATAAGTCATTCAGTCATGTCGGCCGCCCGATTTTGAGGAGGCCTCAAAATTAAAGACTTCACGCCCTATGTTTTAAAACTGAAAGATTTAAGCGAAAATCAAGACCATTTCATTTTGGTTCTCGGCAACGAGTTAAAACGGTAATAAAGAAGATACCACGACAATATTACTTTCCCCGCGTTGCATTTCGTTCGAGTGAGCTATAATCCGATCTTCTGTGCCTCGCATGTTGTTGCACCATTGTTACATGTTGTAGCATTGTAACATTTTGATATTGTTAGCTCCTCCGCCCTAGCCTCCGGTCCAGTTTTTGAAAATTCTCGTTTGTAAACGAACTCTAATAAGCACTGCCTGCCGACCGTGCTAATTCACCAGATTTTAGACGGGCTGTAAGCTAATGTAGAATAAGTCGCTCAGTTTTAGTTATATTTTCACTTCGTACTTCGTGAGCTCCACATACCTCCCTCTTAACTACACCTTTTCCCTCACACACAATCCACTACAGATAAACTAACAATACATAACGGTAAACACGTCCTTGAAAATGTTTTATGTGGGGAAACAAGCAAGTGTCAAAAATGCATTTTGGGCAATTTTTTTGAGTTTCGTTCAATTTAGCGGGTAATATTGCCTTTTTCCTTATCTCTACTGCGTCAGAAAAGAAAATGTACTAGTCCCACCGCCAAAATTTTTTTGTTTTGTCCATTCAACGGCGTAATTTGAATCCTTTCTCAGAAGGTCATTGGAGTTACGTTAAATTTATTTCTGTGATATCGGCAAACCGGAGTCTGGTTCCGTTTTGGCTAGATAGACATATTTGTACGCTACGTTGCTGCATTAGACCATAAATATTACTCTTCCCACAATTAAGAATTTCTTTAAGCTGACCCGCGAAGGTATTTAAGGCTAAATTTCAATTAACGAAAAGGTGTGATGTAAAACGTTTTTCTGTAACCTTTCTAAGTGCGATTCTCGTTATATTCAGTCAATGAAATCACTACCATCACACAGTGTGTTGCGACATTTTGAAGTGTATTTGCAACAAAGTTTCACAGTGCTCAGCGGTACATAAAACCACTTTTTTTTTCTCTTTTTTTTTTACAGACTTAGATTGTTTTATTAACTTAAATTAAAATACAGTTTGACAGGAAGCTTGAAAATAGCTTGTGTGTGGCAACAATTTAACGTAATTGCAACAGACAATTTACAGTCAGAGATAAAAAAGAAGTAGGCCTAAAAGCAAGTATAATGCCGAACAACTTACTCAAGCACAATAATTTCACAAATGCATTTAAATAATAAAAAATAGAAATGCATTCATATACAATTTAAATATTTTCCATGTTCAACTCTTCCATGTTCAACTGCAAAGTTTACGAACTCCAATGCGTGCCTGAATACTGCAGCCACAATTTTTACAATCCTTCTCAAAATTACTCCAAAATCAAATAGAAACAAGTGCCTATCTGGACGATCTGTTACAAAACAACCAGGTTCCAAGGACATTAATTTCCAACCGATACGAAAAGATTCGCCTTGTCCGTCAGCTTGGATTCGGAGTGAATCTCAAAAAACCACAACTCGACCCAGCCCAAGACTTCATATTCCTAGGTGTCTCCTCTAACCTAAAATCTGCAACAGTGACCCCCATCACCAGAAAGGATGGAAGACTTCATACATCATGCACACCACTTCCGTCGACAGTCTCATCATTCCCTCAAGGAGATAAACTCCCTCATAAGCAAGATGGACTCCATGGCAAATCTTGTTCCCTACGGAAGATGGATGACCAGACCATTTCACCACTTCCGTATCGACACATGGGGGAAACCAACTGAATCAACCAAAACTCAAGCTCCTAACAAAGCTGGCTCTCCCGATGGAAACCCTTCTCTAGTGGTCAAACGTCCTGACACTATCACAGTCTGTTCCATTTCACGAACCCCAACCAGACCTCCTACTACTGACCGACGCCTCTAAGGAGGCCTGGGGAGCACACATAACCCTTCACGAAATATCGGGACTGTGGTCACAACAGGATGAAGATCACATAAATCTCCTACAGTTGAAAGCTGTTCTCAATGCACTTCAGCACTTCCAACTCCTAGTCAAGGGGAAAATAGTCCCAAGTCCAAGCATACAACAAACTGCAGTCGCCTGCATCAAGAAGGAAGGAGGAACAAGGTCTCGCAAACTTAACGAAGTAGCCTCGTCTATATTCCACCTTTCCACAAAACTATGGACAACAATCCTGCCCTCCACATCCCAGGAAATCGGAATGTCATTGCAGACTCTCCTTCTCAGCAGAAGCCTCCACCAGGAGAATGGACTCTCGAAAAATCCATCTGCGAATATCTCTACAACATTTGGGGCACCCCAATGATCGACCTATTCTCCACGAGGCATAATGCCAGAATTTCCCATTTCGTCAGTCCGGTCCCAGACGACTGAGCAACAGCAGTAGATGCATTGACCTTCCTCTGGACAAACCTTTACGCGTACCTGTTTCTTCCATTCAAGCTGCTCCCTCAGAATCTAGAAAAGATCCGTCAATCTCCAGGCCTGTTTCTACTGATCGCCCCAAACTGGCCATCAGCACTCACCAACACGGTTTCCTCAACTTCTAAATCTCATTATCGACACTTCAAGAAGCCTACCTCAAATACAGGATCTACCATCACAACAGAAGGGAACCAAGTGCCACCCAAACTCCAGCACGCTACACCTTCACGGGCAGCTACTATCATCCAATTCATAAAAAAGGCTGGAATTTATGAGGAACAAGTAGCCTGCATTGCCAGCAAAGCCATCAGGGACTTATGGCCAACAGAATTTATGACAGCCACTGGTCAAAATGCTTTCATTGGTGTAACAGAGGTAAAGTCAATCCTGTCAACCCTCCTCTACCAGACCTACCTAGATTCCTCGACGATCTCTTCAAAGAAGGATTAAAAAGCTCAACCATCTTGGTCTATTGCTCTGCACTGAACTTGTGATTCAAAGCCGCAGGTAGCAACAGCATCCTAGACGATTATCGCATATCCTCATTAATAAAATTATTTGAAATTGTGCGACTAGCAACCCACCGCATTTTTCCTGACTGGGACCTCTCCATCATGTTGGAATCACTACTGAAACCACCTCACGAGCCAATGCAAAACAGCTCAATGAACATTCTCACTCACAAGACTGTGTTCCTAGTAACTCTAGCGTCAAGTCTTCGATGTAGTGAAATCCAAGCACTTTCTGCAGATCCAGCATACTGTCTCTTCGCTTCTGACAACTCCTCCGTCACCCTGACACCAAGAGCTGATTTCCAAGCAAAAACTCAAAAACCTTGTGAACCAACGAAGCCAATCATCATCCCTGCACTATCTAAGATCGCAGGTGATAAACCTGAACGTCTCTTATGTCCAGTACGAGGCTGTTCGCTATTACGTCGCCAGAACTGACAACAATAAGATTGAAAGAGGCAGAAATCGACTTTGCCTATCTTTCAACAGAGGCTTGCAAACTGGAATAAAGAAACCTTTCAAAGAGCAATCTCCACGTCATGGGCGCGCCACAACTTCATCCCGGTTCCGAACATCGTGTCAGCAACATCTTGGTGAAGTACCTCGGTCTTAACCTCACGCTAGTTCAGGGAGATGACGAAACAAGCCAATGGACTACATCGTCTGGGCCCCATCGTAGCAGCCAGATGTGTCGTCCAACTTCCTTAAGCACCAGAAAACAGAAGTAAGCCCACCTTCAAGACAGAATCAAGATCCTCATCATTACAAAAAAAAAAACGGGCCTTTTCGCAGGGCCGCCATATTTTACCAAAAGAGATCCGAATTCAGTGTTTCATGTTTTCTGAATAAAGTGCGAAGTTTCTGAAATAGTTTGGGGGAATAGCCAGCTCGTAACCCTAGGGAACCCGTTAGAGCAGTGCCCGCCACCGAACTTTGATGCTGCGCGTCCTCGTGCATTGTTTAAGATTCCCCTCGATTTTCGTTATTAACCTTTACTTCTGTATCGTTACTCGATTCCGAAGTGCCCCACTACCGTTCTTACCACGGTAACTCGACGCCGAATAGCCCCTTCAAACAACTTCAAAAAAAAAAAAATTATAGAAGGTTTTCTGAAGGGGGCTATTCGTCTTTGTGTTTCCGCGGTATGAACGGTGATGGGGCAGGTCGGAATCGAGTTATAATCAATAAACACGAGCACAGAACCCTTCACCAAGCATGCAATAACAATGCTGTCTTTGTGTAAATATTGTTTCACGCACAGTCGCCTAGTCAATCTTCTGAATTAAAGAACGTCAGCACGGTTTATTCTTTGTTTCTGACACGAAAAGCCTTTAGTAGGAAGACTAAAAATCTAACATCTAAATCGTTGAATGTGTTTGTTTATTTATTTATTTATATCAGTGCCTTTCTACTCCACTCGAAATAGTGGCGTCAAAAATAGGAGAATGGCTTTGCAAGAAAGGAAATTTCTTCGGACTTCTGGTAGGCGTAATCTTAAATTCAAATCTAGGTCTTAAATGTCCCAGATTAACAAAAAATGGCCGTTTGCAACAATCAGCAACAATCACACAACAATACGTGACGTCAACGATTGTTGATAGAATTTTTTTCGTGGACACCTCGAAGTTTTCGGAACGTGCAGCAACAATGGAATGGGGCAACGGTCAAGAATGAAGCATGTGCACGAATATTTAAAACGCAATAGAGAATACCCATTTGGCAGTAAATTACATTACGAAAACACATGATACAATTTAAATGCTAAATACTAAATCATGCGTGTGAGCGTGCGTGTTTGTACGTCTACTCCTCTGGAACTAAGGCACCTACAAAGATGGGAGTAGGACTAAATGAAAGATAATTAAATTGCGCTTCGGTTAGGCATATTTTCATGGCTGTAACTTGCTATTATGACGCTCAGTACGCGAAAAACCCATATAAAATAACGGCAAAGTTTTTGTTTTTACCCTCGTGATGTTTGTTCATGACGTCATAGTTTGTTCAAGCAAACTTCCTAAAGCGAAGCGAGACGACGCCAACGGAGCAAGCGAAGAGAGCGATGTGTCTAGTATTGTTATTAAGAAAGAAGGGTCTGGCAAGCAATGTTTGCTTGTAGGTAAACGTAAGAAATTATTTCCCAACTTAATAAGCGCAATTCATTTTTCTGTACGTCAAATGGAAGATAAAAAACTAAACTTTAATGTCGCTCTGATATAATTTTTGCCAAAAATCAATAGTACTGCAATCAATAATTCGTGAGTGAACGTAAAATTTTATGTTAAAAATCAAATTTTTCACGTTTACTCCCATTTCCCAGCCAGACTATCATACTTAGGTTAACAACGCATATGAACGTTATTAAAGTAGATTTCATAACGGTTAATTAAAAAAAAAATTAAATCCCATCAATTAGGGACAGAGTAACATTATTTTGAAGCGGGGGTCCCCTAAAGGGGGGGGGGGGCGGCCTCCAGGGACACAGAACCACGAAAAAGTGGCGGAGTTTGTAATTTCCTACTAAGATGCATTTAATTTACATTTTAAAATTTAACAAATCGTGGTACGCATCAAAGACAAAATACACGTGCGTACCACGATCTAATTTGGCTCATTCGTCATCATTGATGGCCAAGTAATACACCATGGAAACAAATATAACAAAACCAAACAAAAGATGGCCTGTTTTCGTGGCTCTTGCTATTAAAACAGCAAGACGTAATAGGTTATTTAATTTGATTGCTATTAAAATATCTGTCTCTTTCATGTTAGTTAGGAGCACCATGAGTTGATAAAGAATTCCGTTGAATTCGTGCGGAATTTTATTTACTCCTGTCAATAAACCCATGGGGTCCCTTCACAATCGGGATCTCTCACACTTATTTCAGAGAGGTAAGATACCAAGCAAATTCGTTACCTTACAGACATTACCTCAAATACTAATCTTAGTTTTGATTTGCTGCTTAATTTCTACCGATTTCCCAAAAAGATCCCCACATATGTGTAACTGTTTTTTCTAAAGCTCGTGTTTTTGTTTTCATTTTTCAGGTGAGACCATTAAATTAACCATGAAGAATCCTGTGGCATTAATTCTAGTTTTGGTACTGGGACCAGTCTGTGTAGTTCCAGAGATTGTTCCCGTGGACATTAACTTTTCGCTACGAACAAAGCTTACGGAAATATATAAGACCTACCTGGCTCGTAGGACCAGCTTTAGAAAGTTGTATATGGCACAAGTTAATGCCGGCACTTTCAAAGGTAAAGACATTATGCTCTATGACGAAGCTGAAATGGTCCGTGATGAATGTATTAAGAAGAAGCAAGCAGCTATTGTGAGTAATCACAAAGAATACTACGCCAAGATGGCGATCGTAAGCAGGCAAGCGAACGAAACTATGGCTACCCTTAGTGCCGACTTTACGAAGGAGAAGATTGATAAATACACAGCGGCATTTTATGAAGGATATTTTGCGAGAACATCTGCGATTTTGAACGATCCCAGTTTACTGAAAGCATATCAACAAACTGGAGATGAGCAACTCAAAGTTACCCAAGATTGCAATGATGTATTTGAGAGTGACCTCAAGAATTATCAACCAGTTTGGAAACTTTGGGAACAAACGAAAAAAGCCTAAAGATGAAAAATGTTCAATTAAGAAAAAAAAATACAGTTAGCCTATGCAGTATACTACTTCATTATACCATGCGCAATGGCTGTTTGCCGTGACGTCACCATGAGTTAGCCAATGACGAACGAGAACAAGAGCTGTTTGGACTAGCCCAGTCACGTGACGTGCACGTCACAGCAAACAGCCATGGCGCATGGTATAAAAAAAAAAATAAACTCGGAGCATATAAGTGTTTGTTTCATTTTTTTCTGAAATTGTTGTTCACAGCTTTAGCTTTCAGTTAGGGTTCTAAGGGGCACACAATTGTATAAATCCAGAACTCTAGTAGTGCAGACGTACTGAGTCCAATGAGACGTACACTGTGAAGACGATGTGTACTGACAGTACACATCAATGTGTACCTTGTCAGCCTCCGCACGAACTGTGTACTGAGAGAATACAATTTGTGTACTGGTAGTACACAAGCTGTGACGAGAATGTGTACTGTTGCTGCACAGACTGTGTACTGCCAGTACACAACTCGTGTGGAGGCTGAGAAGGTACACATTCATGTGTATTGTCGGTACACATGGTCATCTGAACGTACTGAGTCGTACCGAGTTCAATTTAAGGAAACCAGGAAGGCACCCAAAAATGATGGAAAATAGAACGCAAACGCTAACTATATAGCTGAAAACTTCTGTGATAAGAAATTAATCTAAACAAAAAGTCTATTGCTTCCGTAATATTCCTATAAACCACCGATGAAGCCCCGACTTAACTTAACAAATATTCCTGTATTTTTTTTTAAACTGAAGTAGGCATAGCATGAACATAATTATGACATTTTAAATTATGACATTAACCAGGATTTACTGCCGTTAATCAATCCCTTGTTATAAGCCAATCATTAAATGTGATGGCTAGAAGATTTCCGTTATATACGGCTGAATTATGTCCATATTATGCGGTTTCATCTTCCGCGGATGTATCTAAACGCAGCAACTATATTTTAGCCGGTACGTGGCCATCGGAGCAAACGTCGGCCAAAACGGATCCTTGGCAGATGTACCTCTTAGTGAGCTGTAAGCGTTATTTACCATTTTTTCTGCAAGAAAACGTTACGCAGTGTCACCAATCACGACGTTTATGTTGTCAGGCAGAAAAATCACCATAAAGAACGACGTTTCAATCTCTTCTGTCGGTTTCAATTTTGCGTCACTTGCCATAAAAGGCAATAGCGTCTAGGGCAAGAATGATTTTTTAAGTTCTTTGAAGAGGCGCATGGATCTTATACTTAACGAAATACGGATGCAAACCTATTTACGTTGCCTTTTGGACTTATATGTCAGACTGCCTGAGCGGGGAATCGAACCCAAGACCTCTGAAATCAAAGGCCAAGGTCCTACCGCTAAGCCAGACTGACACGGCCGTGTCAGTCTGGCTTAGC
>JAHWFP010113056.1:0-12362 GCA_023313725.1 Lithobius niger
AACTGAATCTGATAGAGTTGAAAACTCATCATTTTCATAGACTCATGTTGAGTCTCATAAATACCACGAATACAATCCTATTGTTGGCACTAATCTCAACAACATAAATTCAGTTATCCGCTTACATGTAGAAAATCAAGATTTATTTCTGCATGTTGCCAACAGTTACCTCTTGATTAAGGCAGGTTTCTGAAGGAGATGACTCGGTTTATGCCGACGCTGATGATGTGGCGTTGATTAATAATGCTCCCATGTTCCTGTTTTCTAATATCAAATACCATCTTGGTAATAAACAAGTCGAGTTAAATTATCCGGGGTTTGGCACTTTGATGAAGGGACTACTCACTTACTGCTCGGCGGAGCAACCAGCTTTGCTCGGGCAGTGCTGGGCGTTGGATAGTGCGGCTTCAGTCGCTGCTGAATTAACCAACATCTTGGGATTCAAACAGCGGCACGCGTCTATTTCGTTGAAACAACTCCCAAGGGAAGCTTTACCTTCGCCATCCCGCTGAAACACGTCATGGGATTTTTTGAAAATTACAATAAGCTAATCTATGGAACTTAACACGTGTTCGCACTCATGTGTGTGAGCGATATGAACGCCATCTTCAAAGCCACTGCCACGGCCAATGGCAAAGTCGTTCTAAATAGCATCGGCTGGCTCGTTCCCCATGTCACGGCCTCGGACGAACAGGAACTTAAACTCTACAATCTCATCGACCAAGAATCGACCATGGATTTAGGATTTAGGCACTGGTGATAGCTGCGTACTCCCTCAAAATAACAGCTTTACCTGGCGCGTGCTGACTACTTCCGCGGTCAAAAAACCTAGGTGAATAGTTCCAGCTTATCAAACTAACGGGCAGGACTTCTTAGAAAAAAATCCTGGTGTGTTTGGCCACTGCAGTCTGAAGATGCTCACGTGACTCTATATTCCGAGCATTATCCGTTTCTCGATTTAAATGCTAATTTTGCTACTGGAGAGTACATTGGTCTGTACAGAATGGTGCAGCAACTTAGACAGCTGTGCTACGATACCAATGACTTGAGTTTTAACTTGCTTCAGTTAAAGAAAGCCTTTGCTCTTGCGGTGTTGGATTTCTCCAAACAGTCCGAGAGGCTTCAATCGGGAATTGTGAATGTACTAATCAAACTGAAATACAGAGCAGCCGTTCCAGCTAATACAACCTGTCATTCTCTGCTCATTGGCGACATGAAAATGAATCTAAAGTTAGATAGAGGCAAAGTCGAAGTTGTTTACTAAATAATATAATAATAATAATAATTGAAAAAGATATGGCACTTAAAACAAGATCACGAAAAAAGAAAGGAGGCTTTTGCCATTGGCATTGCTAGGACCGATTTTAACCAGTATTGCAGAGTTAGTGGGTGGGACTGCGAGGGTTGTATCTGTCGTAAAAAAAGCACAAAATGATGCAGAAATTCTGGCTGAACTCGTGCGACATCACAAGCAAGTGGAAGGTTCTGGCTCCAAGAAGAATAAATGAAGCAAAAAACGAAGCAAAAATAATCGTCCCGTGGCAGAGGTGTTTATTTAAGACCACCCAGGGTTTAATCGAATTTGATAAATCTATAACAAACTTTGATTTAAATAGATTGGCTAGAGTAATGAAAATTCCGAAATTCAGAGGTACTTTTAGTACAGACACGCTTCCCTTAAACTTTGGCCTACTGGTGAAAACGGAATCGAAAACTTGGAAGATTTCCACGATGGAGAAGGAAGTCATTGGGCAGAATTTTCCACCGTTTCGGAAGAACCCTGTTATTTTGATAGTTTTGGCAACATGGGTTCCCATGGTAAGTGGTTAACTACTTGGGGCCGGGAATTAAATACAATTACGAACGCGTACAAAACTTTGGTCAAAGTATGTTGCGGCAACTTTTGCCTATTTTTCCTCAGTACCTTCTCTAAGGCTCGTAATTACGAAGCTGTTTTAGATAGGATAAAACGAGTCATCTATTGAAAACTTAATTGCAAATCTAACTCGAAATAAACATCTTCTACGTGAAACTCTTCAATTCCCTCTACCCCGATGGGCAAATTTTTTCTATTACGTAAGGAATTTCGAAAATGGTAACTGTCGAATGCTTGTCCTTTAGTTTAGAAATGTAAAGGACGCTCGTTTCTATTTTACATTTAGCAACGAGTGCAATGCTCGGATCGCTGCAGTATAAAATTGCGTTATGAATTAAATCAGAACTCCTACACACGAAGTTCTAAAGTGGACCAGAATTAACGAACCAATCACCTGTTTTTTTCCAATGGGCTTTTCATGCTGAAACCGATTAGCACAAAGCAGATTTCATACACAAATTTCTTCGTAGCCGCGTCACTCGGAAAAGTAGGTTTGATTAGATTTCTAATCGGTTTGTTCGTGGCATTGAAGTATTCCTTTGGCTCAACTCCTATCACTTCACCCCTTCTCCTCTCATCCTTTTTAATGATTGTCCAAACTTATTAACTGACATCTTTTTTTAATATACGAGTCACGCAGATCTTTCCCCCTCCCCTGCACAAAATTTTTTTAGCGTGTATGACACGGTGACAGAGTAAGGAATGCAGCAAAACAATGTGCATTACATACTTGGTTTGTGAAAATACAAGACGCAGCAATCTCAAAATAAAGACAACTTCCCTGATAGGGACTTGAACCCAGGACATTCGCATACTATTAATATACCCGTCTTGGTAGTGGGTTCGAGTTTCATTTGTGCAGTTGTGTGTTCTTTATTTCTCAGATTATTGTACCTCGTATTCTCACAATACAGGTCTTTACTGCAGTCTCTTTGCTTCGAATCGATTGCTCGGTAGGATGGTCCCTCCCCCCCCCACCCCCGATTATTTTCAAGGTTCGTTTTTTTCAATAAAAAAAGGAATATTGATAAACCTCAAGATGACTCAACAGAACTGGTAAACAAATCTTCCAAATCTCTTGCAAAAAATTGGCTGAAAATTAAGAACAAGAAAGGTACTAAGATTAACAATGGTGTAACATTTTGCTTGTCTCCTTTCATACAGTTTAAAGATTTAAAGAGTTCGGGGAATCCCGTTTCGAACAAAAAATCAAAATATAAAGGTTGGATTTTGACTAGCGACCTGGAAACTCAAAACTGTTGAAAAATCTTAAAAAGTATATCTGTAAAAAACTAGAAGTTGAGGGTGATGAACAGAAACCTGGATGCTTGAATATGTTTAATTATCCTAAGTCTATGACCACGGCTTCTTCCTATTACTCCTCTTGTAAAAAGGCAAGTGACGGCAATAAACCGCTCTGGCTGAGAAATTGGTTGTACGAGGATATTCACAAAACTAAAGGACTACTTGACAAAAATCTTATTGACAAGCCATGAATTTACTCGCCATCTTATAATGCTATAAACTTGACCGAAGTCACTGGGAAAATTACTGCAGTGTACGTTACCAACGATACTACCAGCAATGTGAAAATATGGTGTAACGCAGACTTTGGAGTGGCCCATGCCGATACTTCCAACGACAAATTTCTGATGAAGACTTTTTGGGTTTGGTATCTCTGCAAACATAAAAAAATTATAGGTCCTGCAAATTGCGGATAAACTAACTTATTGTTTAATTTCATCTGTAACGAAACATGGCTCGTCTATGAACGGTTATTTTCACGGTTCTCAAGTAGACTCAATTCCGCCCGAAGACCTAGACCCAAAATTTTGAAACCTTATTCTTTTTTGACGATTGCCTTTTGGACAAACAAAAAACATCGAGCGCTATTTTGCCCGGTCATCATTCAAACGTCGATATTTTTTATTGCAATCAGCCTTTCACAAGAATTCCTAAACAAGTATTTAGAGACAATGCAAATTTATTAATCCTTTTTCCGGTGGATGAGTTAAATTAGAAACACGTTTACGAAAATCACGTTAACAATCCTCGGAAAAATTCCGGAAAAATCATGTTGCCCCTAACATGGAATATTCATGGAGTTTAAAATGTTGTGTCAAAATTGTTGGAAAAAGCCTTATGGGTTTTTATCAATAAACAAAACATTAAACGAGGGGAGATATAAAGTTTCGTTTTTACCTATTAAACAAAAGAATGGAAACAAAAAAAGAAATAGCAAAACTCAAAAGACGTTTAATTAAAAAGTTTTTAAATCAACGTTTGGGTGAAAGAAAACAAGAAGAATCACTACAAACATTTTTTAAACTGGTAGTAAGCACCCTGAAACCGAGACCGGTCCTTGGTGCGCCATGCAAACTACGCCAATTAAACACTCCAGCCTATCCCGATTAAAAACACTCTAGCCACGCAAACTACCCCAATTAAATTGCAAAGAGGAAGAAAGTGACGAGGATGACTAGGAATCATTGGGTTTATTACTGTCCCCAGCACTTACTCCTAGTCAGAAAACATTGTCGACCCCTTTCGATTTCAGTCTCGCCGAGTATTCAAATCTGGCTGAATCTCCTATAATGCGAATTCCTCCCGAGTCAAAACCCGAACACGCAACTACGAGCACCGGCCTTACACTCACCCCTTCATATTCCGTGGTGCAAGCTAGACGTATTTCAAGTCCACCGGAGGTTCCTAACATCACCACTCTAAAGTCCTTCGAAGGTTTGTTATCTGATCATAATATTGGAGAAACTGCGAAATATTTCTTGATAAGATTTTTCGAAAACCTCAAAGACACTGACCCAGTATTTGGGTTACAGTACGATAAGAAAAAAGGTTAGCTGACCTTTGGTAATAAAATGGTTAAAAATTTTGAGAATGAAGTGGTGGTCGAGGGGGAGCAATACGTAGGGAGATGCAGGCTTTGGAACTTGCTAGTTTTTAAAGATTTTAAAGAAACTTCCCTCAGGCCGGAAGTTAAAGCAGCTTACATGGCCATGTTAAAAAATACTAACACTATTTTTCACAACAACAACCGAAATACTCGTAAACCCAAATCTAATCCTAGTGTTAAATACGCTCCTATTTCGGAAGACCTTAAAAAAAAGGGCGGGTATGGTTAAAATAGCGGGTTATTCGAGTAGAGTTGATTATAAATATTACGATAATTCTAATGATTTGATTAACAGACTGAAACTTTTGTACAAATCTACTTTAGCCGGGCACGATGGACATAGAAATGAAATGGTTGAAATGTTATCAGAAATGCATCAAAGACAAATGATAAATGCTCGCAAAAAAATAGTAGCTTATAAGAATTTAAAATTGGGTTGACTAACATGGTGGCATTCAAAACCTCATGATGAAATTCCCTGATTTTTTAGGTTTTCCAACGAATTCTGTTATTTTTTTTGTTTTTTTTAAGTTTTTTTGCTCATAGGATGATGCAGTACAAGACTACAATTTTACTAAAAACCCAGCCTAATCACAGCATAAAATAATGACCAAAACAGGAGCTTTCACCCAGTCTTACTGAGCATGCTTAACTGCCAGCGCGCTCAAGTTCAAACCTGGCTCCTCTCACTGTTGCTAAGCAACTACAAGCCATACAGAGCAGCCTCCCCTGCAGTCAAGCATCTCACACACACTAACATTCTCTTCACATATGGTACAACAAGGTCAAAATTTACAACTCCACAGGCAACCAAATACATAAAATCCAAACAATTAAATATTCCCAAAAACTAAATAATTAATATATTAATTAAGCTATATGACTATACATAAATAAATAAATAAATAAATAAATAAATAAATAACAATACCTTACGGTACTGGTAAACTGAATTAACTACACAAGGGCAATTCATAAAGTGCACAATTAACCAATAACTTAAACAAAGTAAATCATTAACTAAACAATTCTACAAATTAATTAAGAAATTTACACTTATAAACCACATGAGAATTAATATTATGAAACAAGTGCAATGAATGATAAAATAAAGCAAAGGAACAATAAATAATAAACAATTATATTATAAAATAAGTACAATAAATAATAAAATAAAAAAAGCGAGTGAACACTAATAATAAACCATAAACACACAACCCCCGAGCAGCAAAACAACAAAAAAGTTAACCCCTCACTAGGACTACAATTTTGTTTTTCCCATTTCACTCAAATCTCAATAAATGCATCACATCGCTTTGCTAAATGAAATTGCACTACCGTAACTGGGACCGGTAATGACTAGGAATATCGTAACCTGAACAAAACTAGAAACGCACTTAACAAGTAACGATCTATATTACTTATGCCTAAGGAGTTTTTGCTTTATTAGAAATAAAAAAAAGATAGTTTTAACTGAAATAAAGTGAAGGTTTTAAAAGTGAAAAATGAAATACGAATTAGAATCTTTATAGAAGAAAAAAACTTTCCAAATAATGTTGAATTCCTTGAATTTCAGTATACGTTTATCAAATTCCCTGATTCTTCCAGACTTGATAATTTCCCTGAATTTTCCCGGTCTTCCAGGTAGAAAGCCACCCTGACTAAACAGCATCAAATCATCTTAAGCATCAACATTCAAATAACGGAAATCATTTTGCAATGCATTTCAATTCTTTTGTATACATAAACTACAATACTCAACTGCAACCAGTTCTCTAGGCTCGGTCGAAGTTAAAGTACTTGTGTAACTTTCAGGCATAAAATCGAAGGTGACACGAAGCCTCCTTCATATACGCTCTTTTACGGGAAAAGCTCTGTGTACATAGTAACTAAGTATTTTGCATTCGCAGTCACCACAATACTATGGCCTGTTGAGAGTGGCTGCAGTATTCTATTGTTGGATACGTAAATACAAGAGAAATAAAAAAAAAATGCTCGTAAAATCTGTTATTTACGAGCATAAAAAATTGAAACTCTTTTATTTTGAAAAATGCTGAAAAACTGCAAACATTTGTTGCTAATTTTTATGAAAAATGAAGAAAAATTGTCAAAAAGAGTCTAATTTTTTAATTATTAAAAAGTAAACTTTGCCTAAACTTCAAATTCTTGTTTACTACGAAAATCAATAACTTGTCCATTTGTCTACATGGTGCAGTAGCAACTGGACCAATGCACTGCCTCTGAGGTTGAATTTAGCCACCGTCCCCCTTCAAAAAGTCCTTAATTTAAATAACATCTATATGTTTGGGGTTTGTTTAACACCTCTGTAATGTGTGGGTGCAGTGGCAACCTGGACCAGGGCACTGTAACTGAGGTTGGATTTGAGCTAAGTCTCATTCCACCCCCTCCCTCCCACAAAAAAAAGTAATGTGATGAGTTGTATTAAATTAATTTTATATTAATTTACTTTATACTTAATTTTAAGTAAAATAACAATAAAATGATAAAAGTGCATGCATACAAAATACAGCCAGTTTTCCTCCTGTCCACAGTCAGCGCGTCTTTCCCAGTGTTCCAAAATGCGTTTGAGTTTCCTTGGCTGAGTTCAGCTAGTTTATGCTCAGAATTTTTGCATGCAATCTGTTACTTCAAAAAAAATCAAAACTTAAAACTATCAGAATTTATAAGAATTTAATCAGAATTTATATCAAGGTTTGGAAAAGTCAATCAAAGTTTACTTCCTTGTTATTGAAATCTTAAGTTTTTTGAACTGTTCTGCAATTCCAAGAAACTCTAAAATGAATGAAAATTGTGTCAGGCAATGAAAACATTCGACCTGGTTCCATTAACCTGACCTGAACTCAATTGAACTCAATTCTCAGAAAATTATTCTAAAAATAGGTTTCACTACCCCGATCAACCAATAACATTATTTCCTGGTAATAAAATTTGCATAAAATCCAACCAGAATATGGAACAGTAAATTTTATGGGCCGTACAATCTATTTTTAGAACAATCTTTTTTCTTTTCAAAAATTGTGCAAACCTGTTTCTTGGGTATATATGAGTAACTAGTTGTTCCCCATGCCGGTCTAGCCGATTACCACTGATTGAGCTCAGCTGTAATAGTCAGCGTTATTCAATAACAGCTGAGTTGAATCAGTGGGAATCGGCTAGACCGGCATGGGGAACAACTAGTTTGTTTCTAACAACTGTTTGTTTCTAATTGTTACAGCGCATATTCGTTCTCATTGTCGGCCGCTCAACCTTTTTCTTTGCTAACGTGGCAAGAATGAGCCCGCTCGCCCTTTGCTGATTGTTGAAGCTTCGTTTGTTTAATCCTCCCTAACAAAACCTAATCAAGTCTGCTCACATCAGTAGGTCTGCTCCTGAGCTAAGTCTGCTCCTAAGCGAAATATATATATATGTATATATAAATATTTATTTATAGATGATTGGCACCAAACGCTCATTGCTGCAAAATTTTTGAAAAGCTACGGATGACCACGATACGTATCATAAGGTAAACAAGCACTTTCTTGGTTATATTTTCAGCTAAATGCACTCTAAATTACGGTTAAAAAAACTGTACATTTAAAAAATCTAAATTGTAAATTAAGCTAGTGTTAAAATTCTACAGTAGTCAACCGTAACACTAACTTACTCTCAGCTAAAACAGTTTGTCATAAAAAGGTAAGTGCTTTGGGTTCGTTACATCGGAGGGTCCAGAATTCAAAGCCGCGCACATGTTATTCCATTTTAAACCACAACAAAGCCTGGGAATTCATTGTTTTAGCTTTCAGTATTCCATTTTATGGTGACCAAACACTCGATTTTTAACGTGTTCGTGGTGTGGTTATTATTACGTTATCCACAAAAAACGCTTTTTGTATTACCCAGCACGCTGAAGAAAATGTTTATTGTCGCTGTACGCTCCAAGTCGAGTCCTCTGTGTGCCTATAAAAACGATGCAGGCTGCCGTTGATAGCCGGAGTTACTTTCCTGGAAGTGCCACAGTATACGTCAGCATGGCAGTAGTTCACTAACCTTTGAACAGTTATCGGCTCTCCCAGCACGCGCCGGCAAAAGTAATAAATCAAATGAAAGGTTACGCGCGCTTAATCAACCTTCCCCCCCCCCCCTCCATCCCAATCCCACAGTAAAAAAATGAAAAATAAATTGCTCATTTACGTGCAAATATGCCCATCTGCCAGTATTGACGAAAAGTTCGGAGGTGGGCCAGAATCCGTAAGCACTATCATTGCTTTTTTTCCCACTTACTAATCACAGGCCAAACTGCAAAAAAAAAAAATGCTGAGGAAAAAATTATTGATATTGCTTCATCCAAAAAGTGATTCCGGTCTTTTTGGATACAGCTAGTATCGATAATATTTTCGACAGTGTGAAAAAAATGCACCTCCATAGGGAACACACTTTAGCTGCTACTTACGAAAATAAAAGCTGTAGGCCTAAAAGCTGACAAATACGCCTAAAATCTAAAATAGGGCTTAAAAGCTAACACATTTTTAACCGGCAATTCTGATGGTTACTGCTTTTAGATTATATAATAAAGGTTGCTGTTAAAATGCTTGGTAGAGGTGTTCGCATCACCATTGGTATTAGCACAACTGTATAGTAGACCGGATGTGACTGCGTAGTCGCTGCAATCACTTGTTCTTAGAAGTAGGGTAAAAATGACAAAATGCAGGGAATGTCCCACCACCAAAATTATTTTTAAAAA
This sequence comes from Lithobius niger, assembly GCA_023313725.1. Classification (NCBI taxonomy): domain Eukaryota; kingdom Metazoa; phylum Arthropoda; class Chilopoda; order Lithobiomorpha; family Lithobiidae; genus Lithobius; species Lithobius niger. Next base: position 9,529 of record JAHWFP010113056.1, read on the forward strand.
TCCCGCAAAAATAGAAAAATGCTCGTTTAAAATTACACTGCATCAAAATTACAGTGAAATTGTTAATTCGTCATTATCGTGCAGTTTGCTAATTTGTCATTATCGCGCTGTTTTGCTAATTCGTCCGCAGGACCATACAGTTGCTAATTGGTGAAAAAAAGGGACTGTTAAAGGGGACTGTTTTTCTCTTTTTTCCCAACTCCCATTCAAGTAAACCTCCCACTCAAGTAAACCTCCCGGTCAAATAAACCTCCCACTTAAGTAAACCTCCCACTCAATTAAACCTTCCAGTTGAGAAAACCTTCCAGTCGAGAAAATCTCCCACTCAAGTAAACCTCCCATGCAAGTAAACCTCCCTACTGCTCTACATAACTTCCTGTGACTGCCTGTACAACGGCGCAGGGGTTTTCTAGAGGGACTATTCAAAAGGGACTGTTTTACTCTTTTTTCCCTAACTACTGAATTGATTTGGTCAGTGTGCTCTGATATGCAAAGCAATCCACTAACATAATGGTGAATGAGGACTTTCGTTTTTGTTTTTGGAATGCTAGAGGTCTGTAAACAAACAGAGGAGGTTGACTATTTATGGCATTATTATGGTGTCCTTAGAATTACTGAAACGAAACTGCTGCGTGATGGAGCTTAGTGGATTTCGAACTCGACAGTTTTTCGTTTGGATGGTGAGGTGGCTGTAGGGAAAGGACTACTGGTTGTGGTAAACTGTGTTGTGCAGCATTGGCGTATGAAGGCCCTAAGTGTGGATGGAGTGAAGAGTATCTTGATTCTGGTGTGGTACAGGCACAGCTTGGTCTCCCTGGCAGTGGTGTATTCAGTGTCGCAACTTGCTTTGTCCAAGGAGGGGTGCAAGGGCAATATATTGGCCCCCCCTCAACAACTACTTAATTTTAGGGACACATGGACCAATTAATGTTGTCTTTTGGCCCTCGACTCATAAATTTTAGGCTACCTGGGCATAAGTACCTTGCACCCTTTGCATTCCCCTATCTAATTGTGGTGCTGGGTGTATTCCTCCACAGTGTGATGATAACAAGCTAAGTGGGAGAGAGGTCTAGACTGAGTTTGGGTATTCTTGGGCCAGAATTTTAGGTTAGGGACCAAAAGAAAGTTAGTCTCCTTTGGGCCTAACCGCAAAAACTACCCTACCTAAGGGTGGTAAAAACAGGCGTACTAAAGGCTTAGGTAGCAAAACTTCCACTAACTAGCAGACCTAGCAGTGGTTGAGGAGGATCATCCGGGTGAAGGCTAACTGATTTTACATGCTTGCTCAGTTTCTTAAATATAGTTTGGTTACCCCTGACAATCACGAAATAACAAAGGTATTATGGGATATAGAATCTTCTAGAAGGTTCCAGAGGCAGGGAAATGAAATTACAATACATAGATATTTAACCTATGACATATTAAACAGATTAAGACTTAAATGGGCCCCAGTAAACATTGGCAACATGCAAGATTTGCAACATATTCCCAAACCTACGATAAGGTGAAACACTGCTGCTTGCAAATCTTGCAACGCTGAAAGAGTACATTTGTTACACTCTATGTTCAACCTGTATTGAAAAAGAAAACTATAAAGCTTTAAAATATGCTCTGAATGGTAACATCAACTTTCGTGTTTTCAGTGATGAACGTGTAAGATGACTGTACTTCTTAAACAACTGGAGGTTTAAATGAACACATAAAGGTGACCCTGGAACTGATGCCTAGAGTCATGATTGATAAGTGAAAGTTTGCGAAAGTTAGTCTGTGTCTTGAGGCGACTTGGTGTGCCTACTCTGTTGACTTGAAACCCAATCCTAACCGTTGTGGAATTGGGCTACAACTATATTTGTTACCGATGGAAATGAACTAGAAAAAGTTTGCTCACGTGAGCCAAACCACCTTGGGACACGAGATTGATCTTATGAGCCGATCAAAAAACCTCTATGGGCATAAACAGACAGAAATGGCTTCCTGCACCTGAACAAAACCAGAGAAAAAGGGAAAAACAAACAGATATATCGTTGAATGTTGCCACTAAAAAGGCAAGACCAACTTGCATTTTACGCCACTGAATAAGCCAAAAATTGCCAGTGAATAGGCAAAAAAAAACTACAGACATTTTCCACTGAATGGGCAAAAAAGAAAACTACTAACACTATACAGGGTGTTCGGAAATTGGTGTCAAATATTTTGAGGGTCCGCTGTGTGATCAAAGATAAGAAGAAAAAGTCCTATAAACATGGGTCTGCACCAGTCTTTAGTTACAGCCCCCCCCCCCAGGTTTGGGGTAAACAGTTCTTAAATACCTCGTAATGATTCACCGTTTCCATTCCAAACTCAGGATATGCGCCATATCATACCTGGTATTTCAGTACTTCATAATACAGTATTGGGTCGCACAACTTATCAGAGAGAGAGGTAATTTTCTTATGGGGGGGGGGGATCAAACGTGGGGGAAGAGAGAAGTAACTGCTTTGGCCTTGTACTTTAATGAAACAAATTGTACATACCAGAAAAAACACATCGTATCACATTACTGTGTGATTGAAAACAATCGAGAAATGAAACATCATTAAGTAAACAGAAGATGGCTACTCAAAGTTTTACTGAGTATCATTGCATTTGCGGCTCTGCTGCAATTAACTGCAATACGCATCCACAAAAGACCTCCTCTCCAGAACATTCTGTGACAAGCAACTAAAAAAGATAAATACGACGGAAAACAAACTAAACGTAAGCGTTTTATCATAGTAGGTGCTCAAAATGACCCCCCTCTGCCTCGATGCAGTTCCGAAGCCGCTGCGCCATGGACCGACGAACCCGTTCAAAGA
>JAHWFP010113056.1:12372-106400 GCA_023313725.1 Lithobius niger
CAAAGAATCTGAGGTGGAGATTTACCTCCAAATCAAAACCAAGTTTATGTGATGATTTTTGTGGAAGCTGGAGCGTTAGACAAACGCAACAAACAAACAAACAAATAAGCAACCAAATTCAAATGTGTGGGTTGAGTACAGTAATGTTGTTCTCGCCGCTTCGGCCAATGAAACAAGTGATCATCCGAATTCTAAGGATTCCCCCACTTTTACGTTTTAAGCTTCTTTGCTTGAAGAGTAGAAAACAAACACATTAAATCCCTCACTTTTAATGGCGAGGATACCCGATTGATAATGTTTGGTGCTCTCCACAGAGATGTACGTACAGTAGTTGTTTTTTTTTTGGAAGGGGGGGCACAAACTTGGAAAACGATGTAACCTACTTGGTCTTTACGCATAATGAAAGAAAGTACAGTACTACTTTCGATTGTTTTCAATCACACGATGTGTTTTTTCTACAATTTGTTTCATTAAAGTACAAGACCAAAGCAGTTACTCCTCTATTCCCCCACGTGTGATCCCCCCCCCATAAGAAAATTACCTCTCCCTCTGATAAGTTGTGCGACCCAATACTGTATTATGAAGTACTGAAATACCAGGTATGATATGGCACATATCCTAAGTTTGGAATGGAAACGGTGAATCATTACGAGGTATTTAAGAACTGTTTACCCCAAACCTTGGGGGGGGGGGGGACTGTAACTAAAGACTGGTGCATTTCCGGACCCATGTTTATAGGACTTTTTCTTCTTATCTTTGATCACACAGCGGACCCTCAAAATATTTGACACCAATTTCCGAACACCCTCAATAATCAATGAAAAGGCAAAGACAGGCCTGATGCTTGCCAGTGAATGGGCAAAAGTAACTTCGAGTATGGGTTCCGTGAGTTATACCTACTAAAATCGTTCAAATTCATTATTTCGAAAAAATCAAACAAATTAAGTTATGGGATTCTGCAAAAGCTGAAAGAATTAGGTTGATTCTGAGGAAAAAAAACCCTTTGGGGGAACCACCGTTTAAGACGAGAAATTACTTCTTATGAGCAAACATTGAAAAGAATTGTTTTGACAAACAACCGTGCAAAGAGAAAATTTGCTTCTATTAGCACTCATGCTTTAAATAAACCGAAAAATTTTTATTTAATTAAGAGAAAATTGCTTCCATGGCAAAAGCGTAACTTGAAACTACCTTTTTTTTGAGTTGGAAAAAAATTAGGCCTATTTTTATGCTTAAATTAAGCTTAACGTTTTAAACCCTAAACACGGGTTTCCAAGACCCTTCTGAATGCCCCAACCAAATTTGGGCACAAACCAAACAAGTTAAGCTTAACCAGTAATAGAAGCCTAACGAAAGAACAAAAACTTGAAAAATAAGGCCCAGGTTTAACTAAACGGTTTACCCAAGTTTTACCTTAGTTTTTCCCGAGGTAAAGAAAAAGGGCCCCGACTCGAAACCCCAATCTGAAGGACCCCCTACCCACAAAACTAGCTAAGTGGGAGAGAGGTCTAGATTGAGTTTGGGAATTCTAAGGCTAGGACCAAAAGAAAGTCAGCCTACTTTGGGCCTAACCACGGAGAAAACCCTAACTAAGGGTTTGTAAAAACAGACCTATGGGTGGCTTATGTAGCAAAACTTCTCCTAACTTGTGGACCTAGCAGGCAAGGGGTCGAGGGGGACCAGACGGGTGGCTGGCCTGAAGGTCAACTGATTTTTCATGCTGGCTCTGTTTCTTAAATACGGTTTGGTTACACCTGACAACCGCGAAATAACAAGGGTATTATGGGAAATGGAAACTTCTAGAAGGTTCCATTAATTCACAATGTAAGATTATTCTGATATAAGACTTAAATTGGTCATGGGTCCCAGTAAACATTAGCAACATACAAGATTTGCAACGCAGTGTTTACAGTGGCTCCGTAGGCTGCCTGGCTGGATTCTCAATCGTAGCCGTTCTTCGCTTGTGGCGACCTGAATGCACGTAATACGTTGTGTGGTCTGCATGATCCCAGAATGAAAAGGCTCTATAACTGTGTCGTCGTCATTGGTGAATAGAAACCTTGTGCTACTTAATGACATATCTCCTACCTTTTCTTCAAAGCGTGGCAGAGCTTATAAAAAATCAATAATTGACTTGGTGCTTTGTTCAAGGATATTCACAGATGAAGTTTGCATATTGGAAGATAAAAGAGGTAGATGGTCTGTTCTGAGATTCGGTGCACTTTCTGTGCATACTTAATTGTGGACCTAGTGCATATTCATTATGTTGCTTGATCCTGCATGGCATTGCTTGTCACTGATTGGTTGTTTTAGCTGTGCACTTTTAGCCTTCCTTATTGCTAAATAATACTGTTCCTATCACGTGACTGTAACAGCTTATATTAGCCATTACTTATGACATAACAAATGCATGTCCTATACCATCTAAACCTGCACCTATTCTTTGCTGGAATAACATTAGCTATAGTGTTAGCCCTTAAAATGTGTTAAGGGCAATGGCGATGTAGGGTTATGGCTTAGGCCAACTCATGTTAAAAGCTTAAAAGTCTGCCTTGCAACTTCTAACTCTCGCACCAAGTCCAGAGGTAAGATGAAATTTTATTATTTGATTTAAGCAATAGTTTATTTAAAAAGTATCATTCGTAGCTGTGTAGACATTTCTGGCTATCAACTTATCCCTACACTTTTTGAAACCGATGGTGGAAGGTTTGGTAAGAAGTTCCACTTGTCCTCGCACTTTTAAACAATGGCCCATAGGACGCCTGTCAAGAACAGTGTTAGTTGACTCCGAGTTTTGCTTTTGCTTTTAGGGATACAAACCCAAACCGGGTGGTCCACCTTCGAACAAGGCTATAAGAAATTCAACCATGTTTACACGGTTGTTGCCAGGGGAATTTGACTCCTTGCCCCTAGTAAGGCATGTTCATCTCTGCATTACGTAGGGAACTTATTTTTTCCGTATGTGGGAGATTTAAATGTCTTTAAATGCACACAATTAAGAGTTGCAGCTTAACTGCAACAAATACTTGTGCATGCGTTGCCCATTGTTTGATTCTTTGGCCAGAGCCTACTCTGGACGTAATAATACTTGTGCCTCCCATGGTCACTGTTAGTTTCAACTCTGTTAGTTCAAACTCATCTTTGCTTGTAACAATCCCCTCTCATGGTGTATTGTTTCTGCCCTCTCCTCTCGCTTTTGTTCTCCTTGCTCGCTCCCTTTTTTCTCTTTCCCCTGACTACCGAGGTGGTAACACACGGCAATTCTCTGCTCCCTAGTATTTGTTGTAAAACGGCTGCCGTCGCCATTTTTCCTCAGTAATATAGGACTAACCGTACATCAGCTTATCGCCTCTTGACCAAGTAAATCCTGACCGGACAGCTTGCAAGCAGGTCGTAAGTGATGATTTACCAGTCACCTAGTCTCGTATGCAGCATAATATTCATGTTTTAAACTTAAATTCGCCCATTCCTTCGAAGGCCCTAACATGTCGTGTTCACTTTTTCTAAGGTGACACATGTTAACGTCCAGCAACGCATTTAACTTGTCTACACCTTTTATTTGATGGTCTGTGTTCATATTAGTACCAAAGGAACGGAGCGTGAGATTTCCTTGGGAGAGAGGAGAGCAGAAACTTAACCCGAATCACATGTGGAATAAGATATATTTTGACCGACCTTCACTATGCTTATTCTCCTCTTACACACATAAGAGCCTCCTGGTATACTAACGATCCACGAAGAACCACTCGCGAGAAGGGGGTAATAAATGTCGCGGTGGCACTTCCGTTACCACGCCCCTTTGGCTGTCACAGCACTGTGAGATCAGAACTCCACGCTCTGGCTACCCGCCTTTTCACGTGGTAGCAATAAAGAGAAGTACTAGAGGGCCTTGTAAAGACGAGATATACGACCATCAATTGCCTAGCCACAATTCCCAAGACCCACATTCAAGAGGGAGGACCTCCCGTTGTTACAGAAGAGGAGAGACGAATTGTTACTTGCATAGACGAGATACTCTATCATTATGACTGACCCTTGGAACTACCAGGCACAGGATGAGCAAGTTGTTGTGCCCAGAGGGCCGAAGCCAAAGCCGACATACAAAGATATAGTCATACTAAGTAGACCGGAAAACTATAGGACCTGGATAGCACAATTTCATCGTCAGGCTACAGATAAGAAGTGGACACCAGCCGTGCTTGTACACAACCCCCAGACCCAGCCGTCGCAACACCAGAAGAGTTAGAAGCATAGACGGAGCTAAATGATCAGTATGTCTTGATGGTAATGCGAACGATGGTCCCCAAATTATACGTCCAATTCCAAAATACCCGCTTAGCAAAGACCATATGAGACCGACTACTGAACGACTATGCATGTACTGACCAATTTAATCAACTCTATCTCTTTGCTGAACTGACACACGTCCAGACGACACCTACCAAAGATGTGAATCAATATATTCGACGTGGCCGTGCCTTAATGGACAAGGTAGTACAGACATGCTATGCACTCACTGAAGCTCAAACGTGTACATGGCTGCTGAGAAGAATACAAAGACCCAGCCTTTGGATGGTGAAAGAATCAATCTTAAGAAGTGGAAGAGCACTTGCCTTTGACACTGATCCAACGAGAATTGCTAGACAGCTTAGCCTACACTTCGATTGAAGGCCAACTCCTTATTACCCCAAATACCAACGTCTTCTTTCCTAGAGTAACTCAAGAGCAATTACATGCCTTTTCCGACTGGCTTCAGGCAACGGAAATGTACGCCAACACCTTTTATAACTCTAACTTAAACCAAGGAAGAACTAACGTTGTGGCAGCATGCAACAGCCAACAAAATCACGACCCCAGTACGGCCTTCACAACTTCACAAACCACAACAGGCTAGATCCCGACCGTGTTCACAATGCAAATGTTTGACTGCACACTTTTTATTCCTGCGATCAGAATGTTCTTCGAGCTCTGCCACATGGGCCCAGGTGTTTTTCATGCTACGGGTGGGGCACGTGGGTTCTCAATGCCCTAGCAACCAGTTAAAATCACCACAAAAGATGCCCGTGGTGAATGACCCGAGCATCTGAGCCTCAATTTGGAAATATACGCTGAACCCGACGACGCCAGCCTTCCAGCTACAGCAAGAATGTCAACAATATGAGGTTGCTAATGAGGACAACGTGGCCTTTCTTGCCCAACAGCATAAGGCTTACGGACTCAACCAGTACCTAGGTAACGACCTGCTAGCGTGTAATATGCCGATAGGAGCCCAGAAAAATTGCCAGTTTAAACCACCCAATGGTAATGTAACGAATAAGCCCCCAATCCCATCTGAAGGGGTAAGTAGTGAACATCATATTTTTTTATGATTCTTGTGCAACATTAATTTTACTACGGCACTGTTACAAAAATATTGAGCGTTCCTTATGTCCCCGTGTACAAATAGCCCTAGCTGCTGATGGTGCTAGTTTCATTGGTCTTTTAGTGGGGGATATAAGAGTAATGGGTTAGGATGCTAGAGGCAAATGTTTGACCCAACCTGTAAGCCTTAGAAATGTAGTAGAAATGCCGACTGCTAGCAAGAATTTATTGTTAGGTTCATGTTTGATAAATGATGTTATTAACACCAATTTAAGACACAATGGTGGATATTTGCGACAACACAAAGAACCGCATAGGCTAGTAATGTATGGTAAACGTAGCCACCAATTGTTTGGCATTAATTTGTGTATAGACACTACCTATGATGTAACTGGAGTAAGTGTATAAAAAAAGGTTACTCGAGCGTATAATGAAGGATGCCGAGATATTTTTTTTGGTTACCCAAGGCACAAAGCAAAATCCACCTACTAAATAAGGCAATGCTGACCCCAGATGTGGAGTTAGGCTTACATTCAAGTATCAGTACATTTCACCCCCTCCTAAAAGATTTCTTGTGAATCATTCTTCCTGAAACAAACCCCATGATATCTCAATCCGAATCTAACCTAACAGTCCCCAATGCTGTTTTCCCAAATTCTGCCTCCCTAATCCAAAATTCCTTCCCCGAATTTTCGACCTCACTTCTATGCCTTCTAAGGTTAATTCCTTGACTAGTGGCAATTACGATGCTGACATTAATTATCCTACTAATCATCCCTGATCTGAGTTTTCACACCTTAATGGTAACAGCACTTCTACCCCAAAGCATGATCAAATTACAGAATTCGTCCCAGACCCCCGTCTTGAAATTTCAGTGATTTCTTTATCTAAACAGCCCTATCTCCCCTACTAGATTTATAATTTGAAGGGGGGGGGGGGTGGCCCATCCCCTCTTGAAAATATGGTGCCTAAACAAATACCACCATTTGTGGGCGGATGTGCCTGTCGATGTATCTCTGCTTCTGACAATATTTCATGTAAAATGGTTAAGGAAACCTTACTACAATAAAGTAATCAAACTGCTGAAGGTTTAACTAACATAAATACCCTCCCTAGAGTGCACGAATTAGAGGTGGATTTTCGTAAACCACCTAAGTTCGAACCAGATTTTCCTAAAATACCACAATTAGAGGGGGGCCCCCTCCTGCATTCTATGGTCGATTCGTCATGGGGGAGGACGATCAAGATGTTTGTGAAGACTTGGAAGCTGTGCCTGAAATATACCACAGCCCTTTAGGATACCCCAAAGTAGACTATATAAATCACAACGTATACGCCAACCTAAGCATAGGCGTGCTAAGTTCTTCGAGAAGTTACAAAGCCGTGAGGGGTGGGAGGAATGTAACCATCTATCCAGCAATGCCCATGCCCCCTTACCTACCACTTATCGGGAATGTCAGATGGATCCCGATGCAGAAGCCTGGAATCGAGCCATGGAAAGCAAGATACAATCTCTCAAGGATATGGGAGCGTGGAAGGTGGTGGATAGGCCCCCTAATGCAAGGTTTATGAACTCTAAATGGGTATTTAGTAAGAAATACGACAAGGATGGTAAACTTCAGAAGTTCAAGGCACGTTTTGTAGCTTGCGGGAATTCCACCAGGCCTGGTATCGACTTTGGGGATTTCTCCTCGCCTGTGATGCAGATTCCTTCCTTACGCCTCCTATTTGCACTCACTGCTGCACGAGGTTATAGCTATAAAACAGTAGAAGTACGGACTGCCTACTTAAATGTCGAAATTGAAAGGAAATTTACCTGCAGGCCCTAGGGTGCTACTTCGAGGGGCTCGCTGAGGGGGAGCGGTAAAAAAGTTTGTAAATTGCAAAAATCGCTCTATGAGTTAAATCAAGCAGGGAGAAGCTGGTTTTGCAAAATAAAAGAAAGAATGTGTCTCTGTGGTTTTACCCAAAGTCAGTGGGACCCATGCTTGTTTTTACGCTTTACCGGAAGTGATTTTGTAGCAATCGCTATTCACGTGGACGATATGTTCCTGTCCGGGCCTAATCCCCTGCTAGAGGAGAGTTTCAGCACCATAGGACTCCATTTTACCCTCGTAGAAACTTCCAACACCCTCTATTTGGGGGTACTCATTGAGACTCAGCCCCAGGGGCTTTGTATGTTCCAAATAGGCTACATAGATAAAATACTTACGAGTTCAGATGGAAGACTGCAAACCAGTCCCTACGCCCTCCTTAGCTACTGTAAACATTGATGTTTGTGAGGATTCTTCCCCTTTTGACGCCACCCTTGACTAATCTGTTATAGGCTCACGTTATGGGAACCAGGCCGGACGTTAGACATGCAGTTATAAACCTCTCTAGATATAACTCCGCCCCCAGAGAAATGCATTGGTTAGCGGCTAAGTGGATTATACGCTACCTTAAGGGGGCCAAACACTTGTGGCTATGTTTCCCACTGGGGCAAGTTATCCCGCCCCAGGGGCATTCTGATGCTACCTGGTCCGTCACGAAAGACTGTAAGGGTTATTCCAGCCACATGATACATCTTACATGATACATCTTACATGATACATCTTATGTTACATCTTACATCTTACATCTTATCTTACCTGATACATGTGGCAGGAGGAATAGTAGTGTGGAAAACCGTCAAACAGAAAATGGTCGCACTTAGTAGCTGCGAGGCAGAGTTAATCGCCCTTGCGGAGTGCGGCAGGGATATGGTTTGGGTACACGGTCTACTCAATGAGTTGAGCTAAGTAGATCTTGGTGCAGCCCTTTGCGACTCTATACCGACAGTCGGTTGGCGATTAACCTTATCTCCAGTCTTGCGTGCAGTACCAGGTCAAGATACTATGCCCGCAAGGTCTGGCATTTGCAGGACCTTGTTGAACGTAAAATCCTGGAACTTAAGTTTACCCCTGGTAACTTATTGGTTGCCGACCTCCTCACTAGAGCCGTAGCCCGGGAGAAGCTACAGACATTTCTACGCCAGTTTAATTTGCAGGGATTGCCTCCAAAAATAGAGGAACTTGTACAGAACATGTAAGTTTATTCTTGTAACCATTGGCCTTTAATTATATGTGTTCTTTTATGGTAAAGAAACAAATATGACCCTTTGGAAATACTAACAGACGAAAATGTTGTATTAATATTTATATTTATTTTTCACTTTGGTCTAAGTGATGCCCAAAAATAGAGGAACTTGTACAGAACATGTAAGTTTATTCTTGTAACCATTGGCCTTTAATTTTATGTGTTCTTTTATGGTAAAGAAACAAATATGACCCTTTGGAAATACTAACAGACGAAAATGTTGTATTAATATTTATATTTATTTTTCACTTTGGTCTAAGTGATACTAACATGTTTCTTGCCACTATCCTAGTTTTAATGACTTTCTTTTAAACTCCGTGTTGAGTTAAGGGTATTTAAACCGATTTAGTGGCTCTTAAAGCTTCTCCATTGTGTCCCTACTTAATGCAGACATGGAGGCACAATATGGGGCGTGCCAGAGTAATTTTGACTCCCCTGTCCCTAGTAAGTCTTGTTCGTTTCTGCATTATGCAGGGAACTTATGTTCCCATACGTGGAACATTTAAATGTCTTTAAATGTACACAATTAAGATAACACAATAAAAATACCTTGTGCATGCGTTGCCCATTGTTTGCTTTTCTGGCCCGATCCTACTCTGGACGTAACTAATAATTGTGCCTCTCATTGTCATTGGTTTTCTACTCGTCTTTGCTTGTAACAATCCGCTCTCATGATATATTGTTTCTGCCCTCTCCTCTCGCTTTTGCGTTCCCCCGCTCACTCTTTTTTTTTCTCTCCCCTGACTAATGAGGTGGTAACACACGGCAATTCTGTGCTCCCCAGTATTTGTTGTAAAATGGCTGCCATCGCCATTTTTCCTCAGCAATATAAGACTAACCCTACAACAGGATAACGCCTCTTGACTGAGTAAATCCTGTCCGAACATCTTGCAAGCAGGTCATAAGTGATGATTTATCAGTCACCTATTGTCGTAGGCAGCATAATATTCATGCTTTAAAATTAAAGTCACACATTCCTTCGAAGGACCTAATGACACATGTTAACGTGCAGCAAGGTGTTTAACTTTTCTACGCCTTTTATTTGATGGGCTTTGTACATATTAGTACCAAAGGAGCTGAGTGCGAGATTTCCTTGGGAGAGAGGAGAGCAGAAACTTAACCCGAATCACGTGTGGAATATAATATATTTGGACCGACCTTCACCATGGGGGGATTGAGGCTTAATGGCGCGTCGACAACTTGGTCATTAGCACCAACCTCATTCACAGTGCAGTGGTCCGGGTTGCCACTGTACCACACATTACAGAGATGTTATTCAAACCCCTAATCACTATGGTTATTCTCCTCTTACACACATAAGAGCCTCCTGGTACACCAACGGTCCACGGAGAACCTCTTGCGAGAAGGGGGTAATAAATGTCGGGGGTGGGGCTTCCGGTACCACGACCCTTTGGCTTTGTCAAAGGACCGTGAGATCGGAACTCCACGCTCTGGCTTCCCGCCTTTTTCAGTTGTTACATATAATTTATTTTTACAAAATGTCCATAGGAGAAAAAGAAATGTGTAGAGCCATGTAACGAAAGAAGAAACAAGAAACTGTGACTTATTACAAACAAAACAAGAAGCAAATTTGGCTCTGTTTGGTTAAAAAATACAGATGAGAACCTATTCCTGTTTCTTTTGGGACTTAGTGTCAGCAAGGCCGATCGAAAATCGAATGATGACCTTCCGGCAAGTCCAATGCAGTTGCCAGTTAGACGAAGGATATGTGACTTTGGTTAATGAGCAAGAGCATCGGACTTCTAACTTGAAGGTCGCTAGTTTGCTGCTGACATTTAATTGAAGCCCAATAGGAAACGGAAATAAATTCATATCTGTATTTAGAGTATATACTACATCGATCTAATATTTATAGTTTAGCTCGAAATCAGCATTGTTTAGGATGATAATCTGCACTACCTCGTTCTCCGTCTACCTACTGATTAGTTTTAACTTCAAGTTGACATTGATTGTTGGCTTCCGTTCCTCCAGTGTCAACAAACTATTGTTGTGCGTTACTACACAAACGAAGTGCCTTAGGGTTTCGTCGAGCAGATGACCAGGAATGGTTAACATTCGCCACAAAACCCTTTTAACTTGTTTAAACCCTTCAAACGAAGTGACTTTCTTTTCGACATACGCTAACCTTTATACTCAACAACAGATGGCGGCTTAGATAGTCACGTGCTTGAAACAATGTTGGGGTGGAAGCCAGTTATTATTCTCTTACTGCAACAATATTATTGACGTTCTGGTTTAGAAGCGATCGCGGAAATAACAATAACCCTTTCATGCCTTATGCTCATGTCGATTGTGGCATGTCAAAAACCCTGGGTTTTCAGCTTGGATATATGCAGCTAAATTGTCCCTCTCATAGTCGTGGGGCATATAATCCAGTTTGGGTTCGTGCTCCTTCAAAGCAAATTGTCCATAATCCACGCCAGAACCACACAGCGGTGGAGAACTTTGGTATACACATTAACCACGGCTACAGAGTGCCTTGTATACTTAAGCATGGTAAAGGGCATAGACGGGCACCCTTCAATGTTTCGGCAGTTGGCATATGATTGGCAAAAATAAATAATGATTTGCATTTTCTGCTCAAAAAATAAAGGGGTATTTTTTTTGTATTTACTAAACACAATTGCTGGAAATAATTACTAGACGTAATTTATTTCAGCTACACGTCCCTGAACGCTAACAATATCACAAACATTAACGTCCCAAAAATCATTATAAAACACTTCAAAAGCGCTGGTTTGCAGTTAACGAGATGTGAAAAGCAGATGGAAACTGAGCATTTTTAGTTTCCGTTTTTGTTCACAACGTTCAAGGTAGCTATCATCCTTTCCCATCCTTCATGTAAGCAATGGCGTCATTTTGGGGTGAAATGGTTATGTCTCTTTTAACTTGTTCGCTGAAGGAGCCCTTTGGAACTGACCAACTGTGTGTCAACATGGGCTTTCTTATAGCTTATACCACACGCATGGTTCTCGGCGTGGATTCCAAACAATGAACCAATGTTACAAAGTCATTGTCGAGAGAACCCACTAGTGGATACTCCAACAATGTAGCAAGGAAATAAATAAAAAAATCACAAGGTAAAGGTTAAACAAAGCAATCAGTATCACAAGGCCAGTCTTTAATGCAGGCTGCTTGCTTCGTTAACCATGGAAAGTTTGTTGAAGGAATAGTTTCGTTGTTGTCTGAAGGGGTATTTCGGAATCAAGCTAGGATGCAATTACACAAGCAGATTGTATGCTTATTCATGCTTATTTTGAACACTTTTTATATGTATGAGTAATATAAGCAAACTAGTATATGAGTAAGATTTCTTTGTTATTCCTACCGATTTTACGCTAATTTAGTTGATTTGAAATATGTTAACGTAACACAACAAACTCATAAAATAAATTACAACATAAATCATAAATTACACCATAAATCATAAAGTACCCCATAGATTATAACCAGCAACGCAGCCACAACTTGAAGCACATGCTAACGATCAGCTAGTAAAGTATGCTGAAAACTAAAACAAATCAGTTGTTGGATAACTCTCACCCAACCCGATGAAGATTGTCTCCCAGAGAAGCCTAATACTAGCTATGCTAGCGCGCAACTGTGTGTCGTATTTTGATTATTTTAGGTTTATTTGTTAAATATAGAGCTTTCAAAGACATGTTTATTTGTTAATTTTATGTTAATTTATTTGCATTTGAAAAAAGTTAACATAATACAGCAAAATCATAAAATACCTACGGGAACCATACAACCATTCAACACCAATTCTATTTGTATATATTAACCAGTTCTACTTGCAAACTAAAACAAATTAGTTCATGGATAGCATTTAACCTACCCTATGAAGGTTGCCTCCCAGAGAAACCTAATACTAACCATGTTGACACAACCGTCTGTCATATTTTGATTATTTTTAATTTATTTCTTAAATATAGAGCTTTTAAATACATGTTTATTTATATAACATGTGTGCACGTAATCAGTAAATAAATGGACAGTATTTTTCACTGATGGAGCCCGGCATTTGGTTATCCATTCTGTAATTACACGTTTATTGTCTTACAGAGTCACTATTCAAGATTCCGAAAGCATCAGTCATCGCACAACACCGAATAACCCAGTTAGCCAACCCTTCACTAAAACAAGCAATAACAATGTTGCCTTTGTGTAAACATTGTTGCACGCACAGATGCCTTTTTAAGCTTCGGTACAGTATGCGGTTGGTATAAGCATGATAACCAACAGCGTCTCGGGAGTTTGGCAACAATAACTCGTGGCTGCGTCACTCATTGATTGTTGGCAGAACTCACTCTACGCCGTTGGTTATCCTTTGCATTGTTGCCGAACAACGTTGTCTAGCGACTTGTTGACACCATTGTTGTAACATAGTTCTTCCTCATTATTTATAAACTAATGAGGAAGAAAGTATGTTGCAAAAATGGACATATGTTTCAAAATGAACTCCTATGCCGGAAATATGAAGGTACCTTAAAGAAAATGGTGTCGACATATGTAATAGTAAATCATCAATCTTCTCACTTTTCTTACCTCTCGGTAAACTGTTCCCATAATCCCTGTCCACGTTCCGTTGTTCAGCATTCCAAACGCAAATGGTTTAATGACATACTCGAACCTGAAGAAAAAAATATCTTCTCACTGGACTACGAAATAGTTTTTTTCCAGGGCCTTTTTTAACATACTGATCTTGATGGGCACTTTAAACTTGATCAACCAATGATGGAATTCAGATAGATTAAATATATGATTGATTTTAAATGGCAACTAATAAAAAATAAATACGACTTTCTTAAAACCATGCTTTCCAGTAGTCAACATACTGCAATAAACTGGCTTAAAACCGTTCAGTTTCCAGCGGTCTGTCCCAGTTTCCTCAAGGGGAGCTCACAGCGCTCCCCCAAACAATAGTGAGGTGGGTTACGTAAATATTTGGGTCCACTAGCATATATTTCTTAAAAAGGCCCTTGTAGATTTTGCAAAGAAACTAAATTGTTTTAAGAATAGGTTGGCAATCAAAACGAGGTTTGATTTGAGGTTTGTAGGGTAAAGTACCCATCTTAACAAGGCAAAATTTGCTAGAACATCTTAAAAATGGACAGAACCGTAAAAATAAATAAAGAAATAAAATAAAACTAGACTAGACTTCGATGTGTGCTAGTAGCATTTGTGAGCTGAATCTAGTATTTGTATCTGAGACTGCCCTGCTGCCGGAATTTGTCATCTTGAAGTTTTAAATAATTCGATGTAATCTTTGAACCTATTGGTCGTGGGTTGAATGTGGTTGTACACCTGGTGGAATGAACTGAAATACACAGTGTTTCAATATTAAGACGGGTACAGTAATTAAGTATTTAGGATAAAAGTTTGGTTCTGGAAATATCCGGTTTATGTCCTGTTTCTGATCCCTCTGTTCTTAGGGACATCAGAAGACTTGGGAATCGTAGACTCAAATTGTGGCATAATTACCAGGCACAGAGAACAGTGGTCAACTTACTCAAATATAATGAGTGTCAAAAGACTTACGCATCGAAATTAAAAAAAAATAGGCACTGATTATATAAACAAAAGACCATCACCGAAGGGAATGTTCCCTCCCTTTTTCGTGTTTTGTCCATGCAAAGACGGGAAGAAGTAGATCAATTCCACCTGTCAGGGTTGGGAACGCTTCCCTTTCTGTCTCCCTAACAAGGGCAAATCTTCTGAATTCATTCTTTGCCAAAAATGGTGTAGTTTAAAATAGAAATATCACTTTATTAAACCATCATACAACAACCTCCCAACTGCAAAAATGTCCTTTTACGCCGGAAAATGTACTTTCAGCCATTGTAGACATCAAGCCAAGCCATGCACTTGGACCAAATAATTTCTCTGCGTACTTGGGGGGGGGGATGAGGCTTAATGGCGCGTCGACAGCTTGGTCATTAGCGCCAACCTCAGTCACAGTGCAGTGGTCCGGGTTGCCACTGCACC
Source organism: Lithobius niger (assembly GCA_023313725.1). Classification (NCBI taxonomy): domain Eukaryota; kingdom Metazoa; phylum Arthropoda; class Chilopoda; order Lithobiomorpha; family Lithobiidae; genus Lithobius; species Lithobius niger. The sequence continues at coordinate 26,863 of JAHWFP010113056.1, forward strand.
ACACATTACAGAGATATTATTCAAACCCCTAATCTAAATCTTGTCATACATCTGTACCTCCTGCAAAAATTGAAAAACACCGGACAGTTTTTCGGTAATGGCAACGGTCGGTTGCGTCCTCAGGTACAACATTGGATAGCTGGGATTTGCCAAATGTTTCCGTAGAGCTTTTGAAGTCGGCAAGTTTGGGTCAGCCGTAGACAGATGAGTGGTGTCTGCCTATCTTCTGGTTTCTTGACTTGTGGGTTCCTCTTTCTCCGAGTTGTTGTTCCCTTGCGGCCGATTTCTGGAGAGAGTGTCAGAGGCTACATTAAGTTTTCCAGCTCGGTAGATGAAATTGAAGGTTTGCAGCCGGATGGCCCATCTCAGTGGCCGTGTCTTTGATTTCACTTTAGAATTCTTACTCATCAGCGACAACCACACTCAAAGTGGGTGCTTTAAAGCAACCACTTTGAGCCTGGTTGTCGGTGATGAGTAAGAATCGTGCACCTGCCAGATGCACTTCCCAGTGCTCCATAGCCTCCTCCACAGCCATAGCCTCCAGCTCGAACGAGTGATGCTTCTTCTCCCTGTCCTTAAGGAAACAGCTGAAAAATTCTATGATTCTCGTCCCGCTGGTAATCCTCCGAGTCATGACCGCTCCTGAGCCTTCTGATGACGCATCCGACTCCTCCACGAAAGGCTCGTCAAAATTTGGTTGAGCTAGGATCCCTGCTGTGAGCAGCATTTTCTTCAGAACATCAGAGCTTTCAGGTGGTTCTTCGTCCACTTGAAATTTTCGTCCTTTCTGGTTAATCGATGTAGAGGGCAGACAGCTCTGCAAGTTCTCTGATAAACTTGCAGATGTAATTGCAAAGTCCCTGGAACGATTTTATTTTCTTCTAGGTTGACAGCTTTGGAAATTCACTGATGACTATCATGTGGTTTCTAGTGAGCTCCATGTCTTGGGTGGTGACTCGTATCCCCAGAATTTGTAGTTCCAGTGGCACTTTTTCTGCTTTCTTCAATCTCTGGAAGACCTGATCCAGTACCGAACAATGTTCCTGCCACGTCTTTGTTGCGACCACGATATTATCGATGTAGAGCAAACTGACGGATCTGATTAGCATACCGATAATGTTTGTCATTGTCTGCTGAAATGCCTGGCATCTGTATGTCCCTCTGTAGCAGACGAAGGTTGCACAGTCCCTGCATTCTGGATGGAGTGGTATCTGATGGAATCCCCGGTTTCCATCTAGTAGCAAAATGTACTTGGCTCCTGCCAGGAAATGAAACACCGCATTCATTCTTGGCTTGGGATACTGGTCAGTCTCTACTTGTTCGTTGAGTTCCCTGTAGTCCTGAACCAGGTGAAATCCTCCACCATTCTTCTTCTTCTTCAGGGAAAATGGAGAGGCCCACTTTCTCTCGAACTAGTCGATTATACCACTTCTCTCAAAGTCGTCAATTATCTTATTGCTCTCTTTCCAGATGCTCGTTCATTCTTATTGTGGATTCTATGCCTTCGACTTTTCCTTGACGATTTGGAAAGACATCCTTGTGTTTTTCTAGGAGAGCCTCCAAAAACTCGAATTAACCTGGCGTGATTTGGTTGAGCTGATGCTTTCCATCTAGTTAGTACACAAACCAGAGAGGGTTGGTCGTGGTGTTGTGTGGGCCGGGTGCGTGAGCGGTGAGGGAAAACATATTGCGTACATTGCTGTCGAAATTCGTCATCTCATTTGCACAGTCGATGTTGAGTCTCGTGAGTCTTACAAATTTCATTCCCAAAATACAATACACTGGTAAATCTTCGTGAATCACAAAATCCAATTCACGTGTTTGTGCTGCATCCAAAACATCAAGGTAATCAGGCCACGTGAAGGTTTGCCCTTGGAGCCAACTGCACAGATGGGGCAATTTCCTTCGAAGGGTCTCATGATGTATCGGCCTTTGAGTGAAGCTTTAGAAGCCACTCTATTTTGATTGCCAATTTCATGCAGCCGTGTGCAGACTGCAAAAGAATGACACATCGTACTCAGTCGCCATGACTGAAAACACTTTACTGGGTGGACCCACATAGAGCATGGAGTTCTTTTGAGTCTCCTGCTGTCGTGTTAGGTTGTCTCTTGGGTTGCTGGCAGAAAGTAGAGATTTGCCCAAGTTCAGAGCAATTGTAGCAGGCCACCTGCTTGTGCCAAGGCTTTGGGCTGAGTGTGAGACATCCTTTCTTTGTGCAGACTCTCTTCCGATCTGAACTGACTTGGGAGTCGTCATTGTCTTAGTTTTCTTTGTTACCTGGGCCGTTCAGGTTCCTTGATGCTGACTGGATCTTGAATGGAATGGCTGTCGAACTTGAGTTGAACTGAGTGATTGAAATTTTCCCCTGAGTAGCTGCTGTGTCCTGTCTAGGAGCTGCCGACTGTAGATCCTGATGACATCTTGGTGTCACTCTAACGTCTTCCCTAGTCTTCTTTCTGGGAAGCAGATTTGCATCGGTTGGGCTTTTATCTTCAGGAGAAGGTCTTCGGGTGACGTGTACACTGGTTGGCAAAATAAAAACTCAGGTGACTCGATATCTGGCCCAGAATAATGCTTGCCTGTTCACCCGGAGCAATCTTGACGTGCAGCATGTTCACCTTCATCATCACTCTGTGAAAAATACTGCTGGAGGCTCGTTTTGCTGTTGTTTGATTGAGACAATGTGAGCCATCCGTTCGAGATCTTATATCAGCTTCTTAAAAATTTGCTGCAGAATCGCGGCCACTTCATCCCATGTCTTTGCCTTTGTGGTAAGTGAGAGACCAACAGGTTTGGTACTTGCCCTTGAATGCGCTTCAAAGAACTTGATGCAAGTCCACTGTGTTGAGATGCCTTCCCGTGATGATGGATGGCTTTGTGCTCAGCCACTCAGAGATTTTGGTGTTGTTATTCAGTCGATCTGGCTTCAGAGTCGTGGCCATGTCTGCTGTGATCATCGACAACAATGCTTCCGTGGTGTTTGGCATTGCAGGTTATGATGATGCAAAGTTAATCTGTTGTGCAGCCGGGAGACAAAACTGTGCAGTTGTGAAGGTTGCTGGTGCTGTTGGGAACTGTTGGGACCCAGCTGGCCGTTGAACTTGTGACCATGTGTTTTGCTGCCAGAACGTCAGTAAACTATGAACTGGACGACTCGTAGACTCTTTCATTGCTGTGTTTGGTGGCAAGACACTCCCGTTAGATGTGAAAGGTTCGGCTGCCCTTTGCTGCAAAGTGTTTTGTCCTTGGTTGAATAGACCTGCAGTTGCATGGCTTGGCACACCTCTGGAGGGCGTGGAAGTTGGCTGGTCTGTGGGTGCAGCGATACTGAGAAATTTGGTGTGATCCGCATCGACTTTTGGCTTCTTGAACTCATATCGCAGTGTTTCGCACGTGGAAGCACACCTCTCCAGGCTGTGCCTCTTAAAACTCACCTGGTTGTGACTTACCTTGTTTGCTCTCGTGAGGATGTAAAATTGATGGCAGATAGATGGCGTGGCGCAGCACACCTCGTATGTTGTTGTCTGCTGTCTGGATCGCGTGGCGTGGAAAATCGCCCCAAAAATTGGCAGCGGGTGAGTTTTCGTGGAGGGGCACACCTGTTGGGACACCTCCTGAAGTTGAAATTCTGCTGCCCATTGTATTTAACAATTGTAAATTTTCAAGCGCTGCCAACCTATCACCCACCATTATTTAATGCTATGCTGTCTTAAATTCTCATTCAGCTCCAACAAAAGCCTCTTGTCTTGTCTGCCTAATATGAGCAGTGGGTCGTTCTTTCAGTCCAATCAATAATTCGAGAAACGGTCGCTTCCTACACGATGCGGCCAACTGGTGGCTCCTGACGATGGAATTATGCACCTAAATGTATTCCGCAGTTCAGACCTACATCACTCATGTACACTAGCGGTTAATCACCAACATAACGAAAAAGTCGAAGTCTAACAGTTGTGTCGTTAACGTCGGTCATTTCTGGCTCTTCCATCGTGTTTAAATAATAAGCTGCGCTTTGGTTAATGCTCGAGGATGATTGTGGAGCTTCCGTAATATGCTCTGACGCTAACGGTGAAATGGTTCGTGCTGTTGCTAAGCAATTCGTGCTTAGATGGGGTAACCCTAGCAACCGTCGCTAAGCGCAGAGCTCTGGCTTTTGCCCTTCGTTCAAAAGTTGGCGTTGTATTGTGAATTGAAATGTAATACAAAAAAGATTTTTCGCCCGTTTGAAAGAGTTTGTTAGTGCTCTGCAAATGTTCTTGGTTTTGCTTGATGCCTTTCACATTAAGATTTTGCTGTGAAGTAAGTAGAATCGATCGTTTCTTGCAATAAATATTAACGTTATTTTGTGTCGTGAAGAAATCGCAAAACCTACAGTGATTTGGGTTTTTTGATGTTTTATTTTGGTTCGGAAGTCAATAAAATTATTGTAACTGAACGCTGGCATTTGTGCACTGAATGTAACGTAATGCTTGTAGTTTAGCCAGGTATTTTTCGAAGTCGTTGCTACGTGATTGTCTTAATAAACTAAATTGCCTATAAGCTGCTTTGTGGAATCTTGAGATGTTGAATCTGTGGTCGTTTGCATCGGTACCAATTTAAATAATTATTAGTCTTTGTCCAGGAGCTGCGTCAGCACATTGTTGATATTTGTCAGACTATAACTCCAGACATGATTGCTAATGTTTGGAACAATACGGGTGAACCGGTTAGACACTGTGTCGCAGCACAGAGGGTGACTTTGAAAATGATGTCTGTCAAAAGTTCGTCATGTTTTTGTTCGGGTGCCATTGCTGTGGGAGGGAGGAATGAGGCTTAATGGCGCATCGACAGCTTGGTCAATAGCGCCAACCTCAGTCACAGTGCAGTGGTCCGGGTTGTCACCAAACCACACATTACAGAGATATTATTCATACCCCTAATCTAAATCTTGTCTTAAATCTGTACCACCTGCAAAAATTGAAAAACACCGGACAGGAGGACAGACTTATTGCCGAATTGAAGCGCAATGTCATGCGGAAGATGGAAACGACGATGAACACCATCAAGATGGTGACAATCAACAAGGAAGTGCCGGACCGTACGTGGTCGTTGACACCAGTAACATTCAGGAGGGTCAACCCCCCGCAAAAGGAAACAGTGAGTAAGTCGGGTGTGGCCAATGCGTAAATGGGCCCATTGCTGTGGGGATGGTGATTTGATGGTGCCCACATAACCATCCTCCCCCACAACTGATTCGACTCAATAGTCGTTCTTGAGGTTTTAATGACGTTTTACAATAATAATAATAATAATAAAATATTTGACAGAAAATAAAAACAAGGGTCAGGAGAAGGAAGGGGGCCTGGACTCACTAACACCCATACCAAAGATTTAATGGTAAAAGAGAAAAGGAGGATATCTCCCCCACACAACATTCCCTTGCCCCGCCTCCTTCCCCACGACGTCCGCAGAAATAAAGTTCGGCGGGCGGAAAAGGAATTCTTCATCATGCGGAGAACTGAGCATATTCTGGCCTTTTCAAAAAGTTTGTAAGTGCAACCGTGTTCAGGTTTTGTCGAAAGATGGTTATGCTATTGCTCGTAACAAGTGTGTCAGGTAGAGAGTTCCACACCCGAACGACTCTAACAGCAAAGAAACTACGTCTTGACTCAGTAAGAAAAGCCGGACAAGTAAGTTTAGGAGTGTGTCCTCTAGTAAATAATACCGGACTGGCATCAAAAAATGGTATCAAAAAATGGCCCACATGGCCATTAAGGATCTTGAATGTAAGGATAAGATCAAACTTCAACCTGCGGATTTCAAGGAAGTCAAGGCCAAGAATGGACAGTCTTTAAGCATAAGAAAATTTCTCAAAGCCCCTTAGGCCTTTGGTAAAGCGGCGCTGAATGCACTCAACCATATCGATGTCCTTAAGTAGAGATGGTAACCAGACTGGTGTTGCATATTCAAGGAGAGGCCGGACAAACACATTAAAGGCCCTCAGCTTGATATTCCTGCTTCCGGAAGTGAAACATCGATTTACGATGGCCAATCGATGGTACGCAGAGGTTGCACAGAGCTCTGGTATCTGTCCTTCGGCCAAACGCTGGCGTCGTATTGTGAATTGAAATTTAATACACAATAAAAGTTTTTCCCCCGTTTGAAAGAGTTTGTTAGTGCTCTGCAAATGTTCTTTAGTTTTGCTTTATGTCTTTCGCGTTAAGATTTTGCCGTGAAGTAAGTAGAATCCATAGTTTCTTGCCGTTTCTCGTTTTGCCGTGAAGAAATCGCAAAACCTTTAGTGATCTTGGTTTTTTGATATTTTATTTTGATTCGAAAGTCAATGAAATTATTGTAACTGAACGTTGCCATTTGCGCACTGAATGTAACATAATGCTTGTAGTTTGACCAGATATTTTTGGAAGTCATTGACACGTGATTGTGTTAATAAAACTACCTCGGTTTGTGGAATCTTGAGTTGTTGAATCTGTGGTCGTTTGCATCGGTTCCAATCTGCATTTTTGTCTTTCAAAGTTGGTCATCTCTTTGTTCGGGTGCCATTGCTGTGGGGGGGGGGGGGGAATGCAGTGGTCCGGGTGGCAACCGCACCACACATTACAGAGATATTGTTCAAACCCCTAATCTAAATCTTGTCATACATCCGTACCTCCTGCAAAAATTGAAAAACAACGGACAGGAGGACAGACTTATCGCCCAATTGATGGGCAATGTCATGCAGAAGATGGAAACGACGATGAACACTATAAAGATGGCGACAATCAACAAGGAAGTGCCAGACCGTAAGTGGTAAAAGATAAAATAGAAAAGGAGGAGCCACATTCCCTTACTCCACCTCTTCCCCCACGACGGCCACAGAAAAAAAAGTTCGGCGGGCAAAAGAGGAAATCTTCATCATGCGGAGACGCAAGCATATTCTGGCCTTTTCAGAAAGTTTGTAAGTGCAACCATGTTCAGGTTTTGTCGAAATATTGTAACGCTATTGCTCGTAACAAGTGTGTCAGGTAGAGAGTTCCACACCCGAACGACTCAAACAGCAAAGAAACTACTTCTTGACTCAGTAAGAAAAGCCGGACAAGTAAGTTTAGGAGTGTGTCCTCTAGTAAATAATACCGGACTGGCATCAAAAAATGGTATCAAAAAATGGCCCACATGGCCATTAAGGATCTTGAATGTAAGGATAAGATCAAACTTCAACCTGCGGAGTTCAAGGGGGTCAAGGCCAAGAATGGACAGTCTTTAAGCATAAGAAAATTTCCCAAGGCCCCTAAGGCCTTTGGTAAAGCGGCACTGAACGTGCTCAACCATATCGATGTCCTTAAGTAGGGATGGTAACCAGACTGGAGTCGCATATTCAAGGAGAGGCCGGGCAAACACCCTAAAGGCCACAGCTTGATGTTCCGGCTTCCGGATTTACCATGGCCAATCGACGGTGCGCAGAGGTTTTCACCTTGCCACAATGCAATGATGGTTTCAGGTTGGTAGTAAACCAAACTCCAAGATCGCGAATTTCGGTAGTGCAGTGGAGCAGCTTTACTGTTAAGTGAGCAAACAATACTAGCGTTAGAGTTCCCAATGCAGAATTTTTGGCATTTGGCATCTGACAATGGCAGTTTCCAAGCCAACGCGCAATCATAAATCCTATCTACAGTTTCCTGGATATCAACGCCATCTGTTGACGTGAGAACCTCTGAACTAATTTTTAGATAATCAGCAAATTTGAAACCAATCACCGAATTCGATTTATAGGTTAAGTCATTCAAGAAAATGACAAACAATAGAGGACCCAAAACGGATGCCTGAGGCAAACCACTTGGGACCTTCACTACAGAAGAGATGGAACCTTTCACATTGACAAACTTAGATCTACCCCTGAGAAAATTCCAGAGCCATGATTTGAGCTGGCCCCTGAAACCCATCGCCTCTAATTTTATGAGTAGGCCGCGGTGGTTAACTCACTCAAAGGCTTTATGAAAATCGAAATAAATAATGTCAGAGTTTATACCAAGGTCCAATGCACCAGTCCAAGAGTCCAAGGCCAGCAGCAGTTGGTGGGTCGATGAGTGGCCTGGCATGGAGCCAAATTGGCCAGGTTTAAGAACATTATGCTCGTCTAAGTAATCAAGCATTGTTATTCTAATAATAACATCCATGATCCGACACGGGACCGATGTTAATGCTATCGGCCGATAGTTCGATGCGTTTGCAGCGTCCCCTTTTTTGAAACCAGGGACCACTGTCGCAGTGTGCCAAATGGATGGCAGGGATCCAAGTTTGAAGGAATAGGAAAACATTTTTGAAAGAGAATAATAAATTTCATTAATGATTTGCTTATGAAAGAAAGCTGAAAACCCATCAGGACCAACAGAGTGGCTCAGCCTCAGCTTAGAGATTTCTTCCATACCATAGCAACAGGAAAACTCACTGATGAACAGGAAGTACCTGATTGTAAGTTATTCTGAATGATCGGAAAGTGGCCTCCATCGTCAATGACACTGTTTAAAGTAAAATTCGTATTAAGGACTTCCGCTTTGGCTAAGTCATCTATGACAAAATCCCCAGCTATCAAAAATGGTGGAATTGTTCTGGACTTCCTAGTTTTTGTGCGGTAAAGCCGAAAGAGGGCAGCAATGTTTCCCTTGTTAATGGTATGGTCCTCCTGCTCCAAGTACCATTTATTAACCATGTCAGTGTATTTCTGGCGAAATTCCTTATACCTTATGAACGTATCCGTCGTGGGGAGTGTTTTATGGGCCTTCCAGAGCTTAACTTTTTTATTCTGGAGAAGTTTAATAGAACGTGGGAGTTACGGCCCGACCGGCCAATGTTTCACTGATAACTTCTACACTTGTCAACACATCCGTTAAGTTTGAAAATGTACCTGTTCCACACTTGATCGATCGTCCCATTTTCGCCCGAGACAATCATTTCCCAACTGACACTCGCCAGTGTACGGCGAAAAGCATCAAAATTAATTCTGCCCTCCTGCTGTTCCGTCCTGTCAATGCCTGAGAAGGCACACTGGCGTGTCAAAACTAACCATATTATGGTTGCTAGACCCCTGATGGGCCCCAACCGAGACATCGAAAACTAGTCGTTCGTCTTGTGAAAAAACTAAATCAAGTATCTTATCAAGACGGGTTGGTTCCGTGACATACTGATCAAGTCCAAGGGGGGGGGGGGGGGGTCTGATGGAGGAAGGAGTGATGAGGCAGGTCCCCGCCGTAAAATTTACCGAGTTTATGGATGGAAGATTGAAATCCCCCAAGACGACATTAGAAAAAGTTGGCCTAAGTTGGCCGATGTAATGAATTGGGTCATTCTTTGAATACAGTCTAGGTCTTGGCCATCTGGAATGTACCCCAAGATAAAATTCAGTTTAATTTTAGGTTTCCGTATAGCAAGTGCCTCGCATGCTCTCGCCCTCTTACCACATACCACAGCCAGACTGTGTCGAAAGAGAACTGCCACACCCCCACCCCGTTTTGGTCTATCACGCCTAAGAATATTGTAGGAGTATGGGCCAGTCACCATGGAATCAGTGACAGTATCGCTCAGCCAAGATTCCACAACGAAGATGAAGTCAAAGGCATCAGTTGACAGGAGAGCAGGATGGGAACCCATGTTTTTCATGAGGCTGCGCGCATTAAGAGAGACATATCGCAAACCCTGACGGCCAGGAGAGGGTGGGCAGGGTTGGGGAGGGGGAGCAGGGAGGGGGAGGGGGTTATGCATGAAATCGATGCAGGTTTCAAGCCAGGCTGGTTTGTGAGCGAAACGCTCGGCTCAACAGCCATTGCCAGGTCGGAGAAAAGGCAAGAGAGACGAGCATTATCAGGGGCCACACCCTGACACCCAGAGGGGTCACACCCTGACAGCACTTCGTGTGGTTTTATCCACAGGCACACATCAAGTTCCCTCTAGTTTTACTTTTCTTTATAAATTTTTTATGATGCTGTCAGTTTTCAACAAGACCTAGCAAATTCTGCCTTGTTAAAATAGATATTACTTGCAACTTGACTCATGACTTTCTTGCCTTATTTGTAATTTGTTTTTGAATTGTTGCTCTTGATAGTGGCTGTGAGATGAGCCAAAACGTCTGGTTTTTATACGTATTTCTGCACTTTCCGGCTTTTAGTTTGTAACATTCTAAAAGTGCTTTTTAAGTTTCATTGAATTCATTGCAGCAACTTCCCTTATGAATCATGTGCCTCGATGTGCTTAAAAACAAAACATTTCAGACATTTCCCAAATCTACAAAGCGATTAGTTGTATGGCAATGTCCGCTGCTGTTTCGTTTGCTTAAATATATCTTCCAGGCATGACCAAGGTATATTTTATGGTACTTGCTTCTAGACAACTTTTTGTGAACGACTACAATACAACGTACAATAAATGGCCGAACTGTGTTAGAAAATTGTTTCTATAATCTGATTGTTATAGACATACAGTAACATTGCAGCGCCTATTCGGCTTTGCGTGTCGTAATTTGTTTAAAGCTTGATGATGACGTTACGTTGACACAAGCCATACTAAAACTAAGGATACCTGGAATATGACAACGCACGTTCATTACCGTCTGGTTAATTGTTGGGTAATTGTAATCATATCAAAAACCATAACTGGCAAAAGGGGCCACCAAGTTCCGAATGGTTCGGCCCTTCAAAGGAGTGATATCAAGACACCAAAACATTCGCCAAGTTAATTGTACCGCTTAATATTTCGAAGATTAAATGAAAACAAGAACATTGCTACTTTCGATAGCAATGTTCAAGTTTTCATTTAACTTCCAAAGCATCATTTGGTCCGATTAGGTTAGGGAATGTATTGGTGTGTTGATATCACTCCTTTGAATGGATGAACCATTCGGAACTTGGCGGCCCCTTTTACCAGTTTTGGGTTTTGATATGCTATCACTCCTTTTTTTTTAAATTGTGCATTAGACTCAACTCCACTACCGCGCAGATGTGTAATAAAGTGGCACGTCAACAACATATTGGTTTTCAATACCACTCTCAACATGGTGGCTCTTTCACATGGGGTTGAACGGACCAGAATTAGCTAGCTAGCTAGAACTAGGAAGCTAGATAGATATTTGCAACGTTATTAAGGGTCAAATTTTGCATTGAAAGCAGCTTAGCTGGAGTTCTTACACGAGTTAATGTTTGTCAGGTGGGTCATTGCTCTTGATTTCAACACAATTTAAGCTTTTGTACCGCATTATTATTTTTATCCAAGTACGTGAAATGTGCCCAACTATGCTTAAGGATGTTAGACACTGACGCTATGGCTTTGCACTACAATGGTTCGTGCTACCTTGATAGTTGAATTGATGTGATGTTTGATGTGATGATTGTTGCCTAACTTGGCGTGACACACTAGACTATGATAACCAACAATTTACCGTGAGTTAAAATTGTAACCCAGACATTTTAAAACGACCAAATTTTTACAACGCAAAAAATAATGTTACCCTCCACAATAATGTAATCATATCAAACACCAACACTAGTAAAAGGGGCCGCCAAGTTCCGAATGGTTCGGCCCTTCAAAGGAGTGATATCAACACACCAAAACATTCGCCAAGTTAATCGCACCGCTTAATAGTTCGAAGGTTAAATGAACTAGAACATTGCTACTTTCGGTAGCAATGTTCAAGTTTTCATTTAACGTTTAAAGAATTGTTCGGTGCGATTAAGTTGGCGAATGTTTTGGTGTGTTGATATCACTCCTTTGAAGGGCCGAACCATTCGGAACTTGACGGCCCCTTTTACCAGTTTTGGTTTTGGATATGATATCACTCCTTTTTTTAATTGTGTATTTACTCAATTCCAAATCTCGTGCAGATGTGTAATAAAGTGCCACTTCAACAAGAAATTGGTTTTCAACACTTTCCTACTATCTTTTGCCTATAGGCCGAACCATTCTCATCTTAGTCTTTATAACTTGTTGGTTTGGTTTTAATGTTGCTGTAATTTGTTTTATTTAGTTAGTTTAGTGTGTTGATATCAGTCCTTTGAAGGACCGAACCACTCTCAACTTGGTGGCCTCTTTACAGTTTTTGACTTTGTTATTACAGTTGGTTTAGTTTTCGTGAATTGGACGTGAATACAATTTCTTTGCAACGTTGTTTAAATTTATCGTGATACACTAGTGTGTGTCTAGGCACGCACGTCAGTTTTTACGTTCTCATTATCCGAACTTTGGCCGTCCAATGAGAGACGATGCCGACAATACTAACAATGGTTATAACAATATTTTCGTACTTACGTGCCCTCCCACGCCATTCCCGTTACGCCCCCAGGCTCCAAACCATAAAGGTACGCAGTTTGTGTTGTACTGCACCCATTCGTTCAATTTCATAGCTGGAAACCTTCCCGTTATTTTGGTATCGATGAATCACCCTATGGAAATTAACATGGGGATGAGCGGACTAGCTAGCTAGTAGCTAGTAACTAGTAACACATTTACAACGTTTTTGAGGGTCAGATTTTGCATTGAAAGCAGCTTAGCTGGCATTCCTACACAAGTTAATTTTTGTGAGGTGGGTCATTGCTCACGATTTCAACACAATTAAAGCTTTTGTACCTCATTATTATTTTTCCCCAAGTACATGAAATGTGCCCAACTATGCTTCAAGATATCTAGACACACGCTAGTGTGTCGCGCAAAGTTAGGATGATTTGATTTGATTTATTACGGAACTCTAGCTAACATTGACTATCAGCCCCAGTACAACTACACACACTGTTACTAAAACACCTACATCACTATACTATTTTAGGTTCTGGTTGGCCACTCCGCACGGATTTTTGTACAATGGATTGATCACGCCTGGTAAAAATTTCTCTTCGAGCAGACGAACCAACATGGCGACCTTATCTCTTTCCTGACGTGGAAAACCTCTGAGTTCGCCGGCTAGGGGGATTGTTTGCAATGTTTTCAAATGCATGGAGGCTCAGGACACAACACGGATGTTTAAGAGACCAGCTTTGCCACTGGAAAATCACAGAGAACGGTAAGCGTGTCTTGTCAGCAGCAAAGGAAATACCGATCTCCGGCCAAAACAGTCCGGCATAACGATTAAGCCTAACGCCGCAGACGACACCGCCACGGCTTAGCACATCGTAAGCTGAAGCGCTCAGAAAAATTGCAAGCTTGCTTGACCATCTATGATTCCTACTTATATCGAAAGTCCAGAAAATTTTGCTCTACGCTGTAGTTCTTCGGTAAGTGAACTGCGTAGCCACAATCACCGTTTGTTTACTAGGACGAGATGTGGGCCAACGAACATCACAGCCGACAGATGCAGTGGCACGGCAAGAAAAAAAAAGTTACGTGGCCGCCTCATACCACCGGGAAAAGATCGACATTTGATATTATTGCATGCTGGCTCTAACGAAAATGATTTGTAAATAGTGCTCAACTTTTTTTCATTAGAAAACGAAGACTAGGGATTACCATGAAGACAAACGGCGAGTGTTTTAAAAACGGGTTAAAAACTACCACCCAATATTCCAGCCAACTTGGTGATCGTGATGGACAATGTGTCATTCAGTTCGACTCGACAAGGCAGCAACAAGCAACAGCAACAAGCCAAAAATTATTTCGTGGCTCGAAAAACAAATTTCCGTACCACTGCGAGCTGCAACTCATCCAGTTAATTTGGGCCCAAGTTAAAGACGAAATAAGAGCATCCACCACAAAATGTGAAATTGCACATAAACAACTACTGCAGTAACCAATGTAATCCTTGGTGACTGTTAGAAATGCATTAACCACGTTGTAACGCTTGAGAACGATTATAGGGGCACTGATCATCTGATTGAATACCGAGTCGAACCCTTAATTATTGAAGTAACCAACAGCAACGACGATGACTACGAAGGCATGCAATTTTGTACCACTCCAACAATCTCTCTAGCCAATAACGAAAACTGCTCTTTTAGAGCTCTCACAACTAGCTATCAAACATTTCGAAACAGCAAGTGTTTCGGACCCAGAAACAATTACCCATAATTTATATAATAAAAACAACATGCTATCCCCTAGACCCCTACACAAATTTTATTTCAATAGTTTTGAAATAATAATAAATATAAGGCCCACTTCTGATCTACTCTGGACAATCTTTTGGCCCTGTCATGAACGGAGGTTACCCAGTTACAAAAGTTCAGGCATTTGCAATTATCAAGTCATCCAGCTTCTCCCCCCTTCCCCACCAATGGCAGTTAACCCTCAAGAAATGCTTAAATCAGAAAATCGGGTACGTATACTTCCTTCAGCATTATAAAGAAAAATTATTCTAAAACAACAAATAAAACTAAAAGATAATGAAATGAAATAAAACAAAATAAAAATATCCTTGTCCAAAGAGTACTACCAATTCTTGAGTTTCGTAGATGTTAGCTAAAAACAAATTGTTGCTTGCCGAGCACAAGCAGGAACTCAGTGCATGTACAAGGTTCCAGTCACCACCAATGTTAGTGCATATGCGTGACAGGCGATTGCAAACGATCATAAATACAGCTATTTACAGTGGCCAACCAGAACCTAAAATAGTATAGTACACTAATACACTAATACATAGAAGCTATAAAGGCTCTAGGCAAACCGACCTGTAGATTCACAAAAACCTGCCACTGCCTTCAAACACTGCACATTCTGCATACCCCCATGTGGGGCCACTGACAATAGAGCATAAGTACTCTATGGAAACTTGCCCAGCCACACTGAACGTTGAGCCACAAAAAGTTGACACCGCAACAAGAAATGTTCAATTGTTTCTTCCTCCACCCCGCAGAAGCACACTGAAGAGACTGAAGGTTTAGGTCTTAATTCAGATAAAACCAGAAGTTTCATAGAAGCTTTCGTATCACTGAAAATAGTTTGGGGGGGGGGGATTGAGGCTTAATGGCGCGTCGACAGCTTGGTCATTAGTGCCAACCTCAGTCACAGTGCAGCGGTCCGGGTTGCCACTGCACCACACATTACAGAGATATTATTCAAACCCCCAATTTAAATCTCGTCATACATCTGTACCTCCTTCAAAAAATGAAAAACACCGGACAGGAGGACAGACTTATCGCCCAATTGACGCGCAATGTCATGCGGAAGACAGAAACGATGACGAACACCATCAAGATGACGACAATCAACAAGGAAGTGCCGGACCGTAAGTCCGTAAAATAGTTTGGCCAGGTTGGCATGGTGTGTTTGGCTGAACATGACACAAGTTTTGTTCGCAAACCCATGAAAAATGCCCAAAGTACTCTGGCATTTAGTATAATATCTATACACACGCTAGTGTGTCGCGCCAAGTTAGGCAACAAACATCACATCAATTCAATTGTTGAAGTTGTAAACCATTGTAACGCGACGCCATTGCGTCAGTGTCTTATATCTTGAAGCATAGTTTACAACGGTTTACAATGGTTTACAACCTCGACAATTGAATTGATGTGATGTTTGTTGTGATGTTTGTTGCCTAACTTAGCGTGACACACTAGCGTGTGTCTAGATATTGTACTGAATACCAGAGTACTTTAGGTATTTTTCATGGGCTTGCGAACAAAAATTGTGTCATGTTCAGCCAAACACACCAAGCCAACCTGGCCAAACTATTTTCAGTGATATGAAAGCTTCAATGAAACTTCTGGTTTTATCTAAATTAAAACCTAAACCTTTAAAATAAAACAACTCGAATTAATTCTAAAAGAAAAAAGAATACTGCCTTAAATGAAATTATACACCGGAAAGGAGAAATACATGTTGCTTAGAAGGTAAACAGCACCATCATCAATTGGAAATGTATGGTAGTCTTTTGCAAATCTCCGGAGCTACTGGCCACTTTAGAATTTCCATAAGATCAACAACAAACACGCTAGACATATTCATAATTACGACATATAAATTATAAAATTTCAGAGATGAATAATCAGTTTGTTAGCTAGATGTCATCTCAATTCATTAAATGAAAAACCATGAGTATTTTTTGTTTGGGTTATTGGGGAACAGTCTTTGCTGTCGATGTCATTCTGCTCAACATATGAGAAGAACAGCTTCGACAGCCTACAACATAAATAATGCATCGATAGCCCGGGAAGACTCACCATTATACACTATTAAATGATAGGGTGTATAGCAACCCCAACTTAGTAGCCATGTTTGATTACCTCACTAAATGTAAGACTAGAATATACTGGCATTGGTTTATAGTTCTCTACTACTTTCCAATTTAAACCAATACTCTGGAACTATTCAGTTAACATCGTGAATTATTCAATTACCACCACATAGGAATCTTCTGGAACTATTCCAGTTCTAGTTCGTTTAGTTGTCTAGTTCTAGTGCTAATTCCAATTAAGTTTTAAATCTGTTAGTTTAGTTCTAATAGTAATTTTAACTCTAGAACTAGAACAACCATTCTAGAAATATTCAGTTAATAACACTATTCAGTTAATATCATGATAACCTCGAAAGTACATACCAAATTTTACCTCTCCGACACATTCAAACAGCCCCAAGCCACTGCACACATAAAACCTTCAATCAAATCTCTCTTCAGAGTACATCTAAATTTAAACGAACCTACACAATTAGTTCACCTTGTATATTCACTATTTTCATTTTTAGCCTGATATGTACTCCGATACTAAAATTTTGCTTACGTGAATCCTAAATATGTGGATAGTGTCGTCACTAATTCCGAAGAGAAACCACTGTAAGATGGCAGTAAACCACTGTTGTTTATTATAACGAATGGAGGAACCTAGAAACATACGACACTAATTTTAAATCGAACATGTTTCGGTTAGTATTTTTGATAATGGACAATGGTAAGATTTAAAACTTACATGGAATGTACCAATTTTCAATTCATATCCTAGAAGAGAGGATACCAAGCCATCAGCACCTGCCAACCGTTTGATAAAATCTGTTGCAACAATTCCAAGTTGGTATGAAGAATTTAATGGTTCACGATTCATCTCTACTAATGCATCTAAGCGAAGATACTTGACGTAAATTTGAATTTGTAGGAAAATAAATTGTCCCCTCCTTTGGCCACCTATCTTCTTCCGAAAAACAAACAAATAAATAACCAAAGGTAAAGAAAACACATAAGTAATTTTCTTAAAAGCCGGAAATGCTAATGAGATCCTAAGCAGTGCAATTTATTCGATGCATTCAACCCCATCATTTTGAGCAAAAAAACTCAAAATTGCCAAAGATTAGGTCAAAGTAATGAAATGTGGAACAAGAGATACAAAGAAGTGGACGCTAGTGCCAATTCTTGGTTTATTAATATTTTTTTCTTTGCTTATATTAGCACGGTCTGCCGGCTATTAGAGTTCGTTTGCGCACGAGAATTTTAGAAAATTGGACAGGAGGAGGAGGCGGAGGCGGCGGCTGAGCGGCTAACATTGTCAAAATGTTACAAAGCTGCAACATGTAACAATAGGGTAACAATAGGCGAGGCGCATAATATCGGATTATAGCTCACTCGAACAACATCAACGATGGTTGGGTGCCGGGAAACTAACACTGTCGTTGTTTGAGTTAGCTATCCACTATCGGTGGACAGTGGACACATATATAAAATGGAACGAAAAAAGCCAACAAATTAACTGAGCAAAAACGGCTTCGCCGTTTAGACAAAAAATTAAATCAAGTATCCCCATACTCACAGCCCTGGAAGTACACGAATAAAAACGGATTAGAGTTCACCCGAACGCAACGAACTATAATTTGAACTCCAATTCGCAAAACGTAAACCCACAAACACACACAAAATAGACGCCATAAACAGCAAAACGCTACAAATGCATACACAAAATGAACACAAATTATAGTTCAAATTATAGTTCGTTGCGTTCGAGTGAACTGTAATCCGTTTTTATTCGTGTACCATCAGGGCTGTGAGTATGGGGATACGAGCTCTAATGTTTTTTTTCTAAATGGCGAAGCCGTTTTTTGCTCAGTCATTATGTAACTTTGCTAACACACATAAACTCATTGTGAGGCAGTGCCGTTGTCTTGTCCCACATTTCGTGTTAATAAAATATCTTTTGATCAGTTTTGATTTTTTTTTTGCTTGAAGCCGACGCAGTTTAAAAAAAAGCGAAACGTTGCATTTTTTACTGCTTCTGTTGTCATTTGGGCTGTCTAAGGTTTTTATGAAACGCACTTCTTTTTCCCCTCCCACAGATTTAATACCCGGTTTGTTAACCAATTTTTTCCCTTTATTAGAAGAGTACATTTACAATATGACAGGCACAGACTCCCTGAGTCACGTGACCAAAAGTGACACCATCAGTCACGTGACCCCACTGCTGGTCACCAGATAATTACCCCAGGTCACGTGACTCCTTCTTCCGGTAACACGATATTTACCCCAGGTCACATGAATTCCGGTTTTCGTTCAGCAGGGTATGGAAATGCTTTTTGCTGATCCCACAGTCGTCAGTCTGGATGAGGATGGGAGATGCTTTTTGTGCTATAATGCTACACTTTTTATATCTGTAGCATGAAAATGACGAGTTAACAACATCAAAGGGTCCTAAATTGGAACCCTGAAAATGGGGGGGGGGTGCTTTTTGTTAGCTCATTTCCAGTTTCGTTGATATGGAGGAGGGTGGGGTAGTGCATTTTATGGTCATAATGCTACCCTCCTCTGTGTTGGGGATGATGAAAATGGCGATTTAGCTACGTTAGGGGATGCCCAAATCGGATACCATGAAAATGCTTTATGATAGCACATTCGGTACATATCCCGTAGCGTAAGGCACAGTCACGTCCTTCTGCTACCAAAATTTGCATTATGCTGTCTACCTCTCAAATGTATCGGCCTCTCACTACCTATCGGTGTACTTGGAGTTGCCGTTGTTACACGACTAGAATTCTTGGAGTCATGAAAATGTATTAATTGCTAAATCGGTACCCTGAAAATTGCTTTACTGGCTTTCATATGCAGAAAATACATTCGTAAGGGGATGTAACCTAATTTTCTAAATGCAGGCTTCTCGAAACTGTCAGACACAGCTGCAAAATGTTTATGAGCGTTCACATTGTGAGAATGACTCAAATCCATCGTTAGGGCGCTCCTGAAAATACTGGCTTGACACACTAGAATTTAGGCTTGCTGCTGATGTAATTAGACCCAAATTAGGTGTCACTTGAACATTAGGGCTAGCTGGAGGAAACTGAGCTGCTAATCATGACGGAGTAACCCCTAATGGTGATTGCACAACTTGTGGAATAATAGGGGTAGTCATTTTAGCTGCTTGTTCCCTTCTAGTCCTTTTCCCTATTTTATTAGGGGGTGGGTGGGGGGAATGAGGCTTAATGGCGCGTCGACAGCTTGGTCATTAGCGCCAACCTCAGTCACAGTGCAGTGGTCCGGGTTGCCATTGCACCACACATTACAGAGATATTATGCAAACCCCTAACCTAAATCTTATTAGGGTCCTAACTTAAATCCCAAGAGTCAGGGTCTAAAGCTGGCTTAGATCTAGTAGACCTTGGCATAAAATCTCACAAACTTGAAAGCTTTAGGCCTAAAGGCTATATAAAGTTACTTCAAGGCTAAAATTCAGTAGCCTACACAAATCAAAAGTAATCAGGATAAGGTCTCAGCAAAGGTAAAAGTCAAAAGGCACTAGCCTACATAGGCCCACACAATATCTTCTAATAAAATAAAAAGTACTGACTGATCCAAACTAATCTTCACCGCAATATAAAAGTTATTGCTATCTCAACACAGTTCACAATACTCACAACTACTCAAGTTGTCTCCTGGTCAATCACTGAAGGCTGGGGTCCCAGGTGAAAATTGAACACCCAAGATGGCTGCCAGCATTAAAAAAGGCTTCTTGGTGAAAATTGGTCCTTTCCTAGATGAAAAATAGACGGCCGATGCACCACTTGTGCAACCCCGCTGTGCCCATTACAAGGAAGAACGCCAGAAGGATGATAAATTCAGGGTTTATTCCAGGGCCATGCGGTCTGTCCTCAGGATATGTTGTCCAATGGTTCAAGGATGCTCTGATCAGGACCACTAGCACTTTCAGTAAGAGTTCTTAGCCGGTTAGGAACTAGCTCCCAGAGTGAGGCTGCAAGGGGCTGCAAGGCCTTAAGTACCTAGAGCTGCAGCCAGTACCTGCCATTGGCGGTGCAAGATACTTCCTGTACTATATCCTGGTATTCCATGAGCCATCTCTGCTAGCTGCTACCCCTAGGGGCAAGCAAGGCCAGAGCCATACAGACCACTGATCTCCAGGGACTGGACCATACATCAAAGTACATAGCATTACTAGGATACATCAATAAAGATACAGAGTATACAGAATACATAGCATGGAGCCATAACATCAAGGTAAGGAGGCCCACTAAGGCCCTAGCTTAAAGAGTAGGAGGAAGCTGTGGAAACCGTCGTTGCAGATCCCAAATCAGGAACCCTGAAAAAATGCTTTATGAGCTTTCATACATTGACAGTGCATAGATAAAGACTGGTGCCCTTAATTTCGCAATGAAGACATTCCAAAAATGTAGCGTGGGGGGTCCGGCACACCTTTAATATTTTATTAACTTTCACTTTGTGAGAATGACGAAAATTCTTCGTTAGAATCACTCTTGAAAATGCTTTAGGACATGAAAATGTCGAAATAGCAGCATTAGAAGGAATCCAAATCGGATAACCTGAAAGATTTTGCATGCTGAAAATAAATTGGTAAGTGTTTGTAACGGTAATTTTGCATTATAGGCTTGTCGAAAATGCATTGCCAGTGGGGTCGTTAGGAGGATACCTGCAAATGTTTAACGAAATATCTCTGGAGAGCATGAAAATAAATAAATAAATAAATACAATTTGCCACCAACACGTGGAAGTACTGTGGAAGTGCGCTGAACTACTAACACCGAGCCTAGATTTAAAGGAACAACAAAGCCAAAAGAAAAACCTATAAAATTTCTGTGAGTGGGCGTTTCAAAAATACTATTAGAATTTCCAGCTTTAACATACGACAGAATCCATGCACTGTGGACTGTTCAACAGTTGATTCCTTGAGAGCATTCCAAACTTTTCACAACTCGTACGGAGAAAAAGTTTCTGCGACAGTGAGTACGTAGCCCATACAGCAAGTTTCCAAGAATGTCCAGGCGTGTACATCCCGCCTGGGCCAGGTCAAAGAAAGGTAGATTTACATCAATCAATCCTCTCAGCATTTTGTAAGTAACAATTAGGTCAAAATCTCATTTGACGAAAGTCAAGTAATACACGCTCAGCTCTGGACAAACGTTCGCCATAATTAAGATCCTGTAGGCCAAGTAGGCATTTCGTAAACTTTCGTTGTACCGATTTGATGAGATCAATGTCCCTAATTGATTCGGAGACCAAACTGGGGTAGCGTATTCAAAGAGTGGTCTCACAAACACCTTGGAAGCCCAAGCCCTGAAGTGAACGCTGCCAGACGTGAAGCATTTATTTACAATGGCAGAGCGTTGATCGGCCAGAGAGCAAATTTTTTGTGCAATGAAGTGAGCATTTTAGGATTTAATAAACCAGACCCCAAGGTCCTGGTCCTTTGCCTCACAGGTAGCTGGCAGGGCGTGACGAAGAATAGCAAAGTGGGAGAGCTAAACCAAAATTAGACTGAACGAAGACTAAGGGAAGCTGGGGAACTTTAGGGTTAAAAGGCTTAGTTTAGGTCGGGGAAAAGAGCCTAACCAAAATTGGGCCTACTAAAGGCCTAAAGCCCAAATCCCCCTAACTAGGAAACCTAGCAGGGGTTGAAGGAGGACCAGCCAGTTGGCTGGCCCGAAGCCTTTCTGATTTTCCGTGGTCGGACCGCTGCTTTTATGCGGTTTGGTTACCCCTGACAACCGCGAAACAGCCAGGGTATTATGGGTAATGGACTATTCTATTATGTTCCAGAGGCAGGAACCGGAAACCAAATTACAAGATATAGATAATGGTCCACCTATGGAAGAATGGACACCCCAAGACTAAGAATTGGCCATTGGCCCCAGCAAACATAAAAGTAAACAAACATGCAAGTAACAAGATTTGCGACAGGGCGGTCGATTCAACGTAATAGAAGGGGCAGCTGTTCAAATTGCCAAAGTGGAAAGTAAAACATTTACGGATAGAGAGAGGCAACTGCCAGGTCGTTGCCCACAAGGGGGGGGGATTGAGGCCTAATGACGAATTAGCAACGTTAGGGGACCCAAAATCGGGTACCTGAAAATTCTATGTAAGGTTTTGCATAATTTAAAACATATTGGTAACGGGTTGTGAAGTAACTTTTACATTTTGGGCACGTAAAAAATCTATTACCAGAGGGTTCAGGCACGTCTGAAAATGCTTTATGAGCTTCCACATTGTGCAAATGACGAAAATGAATCGTTAGGGGCACTCCTGAAAATACTTACGAAGATTGATCTGGAGAGCATAAAAATGACAAAACAGCAACGTTAAGAAGTCCTGAAATCGGGTATCCTGAAAATTACTTAAGACATTCACATTTTGAATATACATTGGTAGGGGATTGTGATATCAATTTTGCAAAGTGATCACGTCGAAATTGCACAGGATCAGGCAGCCCTGCAAATATGTTATGAGCATTTACATTGTGAGAATGACGAAATTGTTTCGATAAGGGCACCCCTGAAAATGCTTTTAGAGATTTCGCATTTTGGGTATCTTGATAACTAAGGGGATTTCCAAGTCGAGCTATCTGCAAAAGCTTTGAGATTTTGCATTTTTTCTTTCCTAGTATACTACTTTAAAAAAGACAACGTTATGGATTCATTGGAACAGGTAACAAATGCTCTTAACGAAGTAAATTTGTGGGATTAATCTTAATCGATTTACAAAAAGCTTTCAACACTTTTTTCTAGAAACATTCTTATAAAGAAACTTTCTAATTATGAAATTAGGGTCAAATGCTCAAGATACGTTACAATTTTGTTTCAAATCGACTCAGCATTACTAAAATGATAAGCAATTTTATCAGGCTTTATAATCAAACGACGGAGTCCCTCAAGGTTCAGTACTTGGACCACTTCTTTTCCTTTAATATATTAATAATCTGGCAATGATAAAAAACTTAGTACTGTTTGCTAATGACATTTACGTTTTGGCAATGGATTTCAAGTGTAAAAATATGATGAAAAAATTACAAAAAGATTTTATGAAATTCAAGAATGGTGTTAACAACAAAGTGTATATTAGTGAAGGCAAGACAGTGAAACTTAACATGCACATCAATTGACGAAGAAGTTACTTTGCAACTCTTTTCATACATTAAGGATATAATAAAATTACTCTTATATTAAGAAGTCACCTCTGATAAATGTCTTGGATTACAAATTGACAATAACTGAAAGTTTGGAGAAAATACACTAAGTAAGAAACTGAAACAAATAATGCTAAAATTACTCTATCTTAAGAAAGTATTAAATAATAAAAGAAAAATAAGTATTGATGCAATAGTTGAAACCTACTTAAGATATGGAATTAAAATTTACGGTAAAACTAGCAAAACAGTACTAGCCAAACTACAAAATATACAAAATAAAAGTATAAAAACCCTCTTTTCAAACACAGGTAAAAAACAAAACAGTTGTATCTTACATAATATGGGATTAACAAATTATGTAATGCTTTCGAAACGTTATTTTGGTTTAAAGAACATGTTTGGAAATATGAAAAGGACTGTCAAATTTTGGACATTAAAACGAAAAGTACCACTTTGGAGAACGATACTAATTCCTTACATTAATACAACTTTTAACAATTTATCGGAAAAATAAAAACATATCACTCAATTTAATAAATTTTAGCGCTAAAAAATCATTACAAAACAATAAATAATGTATTATACATTGCTACAGAATGAATCTATTAGATATAATGGAATTGGGCCGGGGACATTCTTGTATTGCTTCTTGTTTGTGTATATGTAGTGTAAATTTCGTATCACATTGTTACTATAATGTGATACAACTGTAGTGAGCACCAAAAAGCATATAAAATGATTCGTGCTCTCACATATTTACATTAAAATAAGAAAAATATGGCGTCTGAAAAAGTTACGAATTGGCTGCTTAATTTAGACGTGTAACAGCACACATAACATCACCTAAAAAAGTAATGAAATTCAGTACACCACAGATGCTGAGGTATCCTGTCAGAAAGTGGTAATAACTCTGGGGACTAACTAGATCGAGGATTTAAATAAATCTCTTAGATCATCGATGGGTGGAAATGGCAACAACAACAATGCTATTTCTATTCTTCTGAAGCTGCACTTTAGGAACTGAATTGATAATTACCAATCCAAACTACGGAATTTTCTTTTCGGGTGATGATAGCATGGCTAGAGTATTGGGGTTTGACTTGGGAAAATATATGAGTAGTCAAGAAAATCAAAATACTTCAACATCATGACCATAAACATGTTTTTTGTAGAGGTTGATTATGAAGCCACTTTCGTTTTATGCAAATTCACCCGTGTTTTCAAAATCATTTTGACCCCTAATAATTTATTTTAGTTCTCCCGTTACTACCAACTTAATGAAGAAACAGTTTAACACCTAAATCACGTGCCAGGGCTATTCGCTGTGACGCACGTATCACGTGAATGGGCTAGATCACTCAGGCGACCAAAGTTCTGCTATTCTTGTTCATCAGTGGCTTAGTCATGATAACAACATGGCAACCAGTCATGACTCATGGTATAGAAGTAAAACTTTCGTCAAATCTACAATAACATCCAGAAAATAAGCATAGTACAGTCAATGAACCTTTTTTATGATTCATTGGTCAAATCTCATATCTATTACGAGTACAACCGCATTGTTGGCACGACTCTCAACAACTTACATTCTGAAATCCGAATATACATCTAAAACCAGGATTTATTTCTACACGTTGACAACTGTTACCTCCTGATTAAAGTAACGTTGCTAAAGGATAATGATTCGACTTACGGAGATGCTGGTATGGCAGCATTTGTAAATAATACCCCATGTTCTTGTTTACTAATATCAAATGCTATCTAGATGAAAAACTAGTCGATGAGTTAAATTATCCCAGCCTCGGTACTTTAACAGTGAAGGGACTACTAACTTATGGCTCGTTGGAGCAACCAGCATTACTCGGTCAGTCATCTGTCACTGCTGTATTAACCAAGAACTTGGGATTCAACCAATGGCATGCATTGTTCATCATACAAACAAGTACCAAAGTTAGCTTTACCTTCACATCCACTTGAAACGCATCATACAATTTTTTTGGAAATTGAAATAAACCAATACATGTAACTAAACATTCACTCACTTGCATGCGAGCTTGCTATATGAATGCCATCTTCAAAGCTACATGCATTGGCATAGTCATTCGGAGTAGCACATTCCGCATGCTAATGCATCGGACAAACAAAAACTTAAGCCGTACAATTTCATCGACCATGGAGCGACGGTGGATTTAGGATTTAGACACTGGCATTATGACATCTGCAAACATCTGTGACATCTGTTAAAACTAGGTAAATAGTTTAGGATTTTCAGACTAACAGACAGGATTCTTTGCTTAGAAAACATCTGTGGTTGACCAATGCAGTCTGTAAGATGCTCATGTTACTATAAGTTACGAGAGCTATTCGTTTTTGAAAGTCACTGGTAATTTTTCCACTGGCGAGCATGTTGGCCTGTATTGAATGTTGCAGCAGTATAGACAATTTTGCTATGGAACCAACGACTTGTATTTTGACTTTCTTCTGTTCAAGAAAGCCTATCCTTTCGTGATGTTGGATTTTTCTAAACAGTCGAAGAAACTTCAATCACTAATTGCAAACCTACAAGTCAAACTGAAATTTGCAGAGACCGTGCCAGCTAACACCACCTGTCATGTTCTGCTTATTGGCGAGAGGAAAATGAATTTAAAGTTTGATAAGGAAAAAGTCGAAGTTGTTTATTAAATTAAAAAAATATGGTGTCAAAACAACATTGTGAAAAATGAATGGTGGATCTTTGCCATTGGCGTTACTAGAACTGAATTTAGCCAGATTGGAGGCTTAGCAGAGGGACGGCTGGGTTGGTCTCTATTGTAAAAACGACCCAAAAGGAAGCAAAAATTCTAGCTGAACTTGAGTAACATCATAAGCAAGTGACATCGCAAGCAAGTCCTTAAGTAAGGTCTTTACTTAAGGACACTCAGGGTTCAATCGACTTTAATACACATTTAATTAAACAAATTGGCAAGAGCATTGAAAATTCCGAAGTTTAGTTGAAGTTTTACTAAATTCCCAATCCCCTTAAAAGTAAGACCTACACATGAAAATGGATTCATAATCGTGGAAGATTTCCTTGATGGAGATGGAAGTCACCAGGTAACCTATTGCACTGTTACGGGTTAACCCTGTTATTTCAACAGTTTTGGAAGCATGGATCCAACATGGGTCCCCTGTCCATATTTCAGTACTGGGGACTGGGAATTAAATACAATTACGAACCCGTGTGAAACTTTCACTACATTTGGTGTGACACTTTTATTTATTTTCTAAGCACCTTGTCTAAGGCTCGTAATTACGAGCTATGTTATATAGGATGAGATGAAGTATACATTGTAAAGTTAAGTTTAAATCTAACTGGAAATAAAACGACTTCGGTGAGAAAGCCTTGGCCTCACTGTGCCATAATTGGTCAATTATTTTCAATTTCTTAAGGAATTTTGTAAGCGGTAGTGTTTGAATGTTCACCCGATATTTTAGTAACTGCAAAACCTTTCTGTCATAGTTTCTACCTAGAAACAATTTTTGTTCACAGGTCATTACACTACAAAACAGCTTTAGAAACCAATGAAACCAAGAATTGTACAAATATAGTTAATACACGTCTGAAATTAACGAACCAATAACGTTTAACTTCTAAAGGACTTTCCATGTTGAATCTGAATATCATAAAATAATTTTCACGCACAAATTATTTCATTGCCGCATCACTCAGCAAAGTAGCTTGAATTAGGTTCTTAATCGGCTTGTTTGCAGCACTGAAGTATTCTTTTTGTTCATCCTGTAACATGCAATTTCCGTCAATGTATGCTTTAGTATCAACATCACTGGCATGCTGGGGGAAATCTACTTCCTTAATTCATTGATTTGTTTCTTTTTAAGGAAAAAAATCATTTTTAAGCCATCTACAAACAATATCTATTTTTCTATCCTATAAATGGCAGAAACCAACCTATCAGCGAGAAGAGTTATGGAAGGAAGAACTTCAATTTTTTTTTACATCCGTTTCCAGAGTAGCAATCTGAGGATTAGTTATGGCATCTTGAAGTTCAATAGTCGCTCGTATTTTAGTTAAATGATTGTTTTGCATGTTGTAATTGTTTTCGAAGGTTAAAACGTACCCTCCTCCAGGCTGTCCTCTTGGACTGATCTCCAGCACCTCACCCTTATCCCCGATTGTATTCCAGAGCATGTCCAAACTTATTAACTTGACATCGTTTTTAAATGTAAGAAAAAAAGAAACTTCAAAATGTGAACGCCTTCCCCATCAATCAGCTTGAGACTTTCTTGAATTATTCACATAAAAAATGGATGAAAAATGTTGAAAAAGTACCTCCTGATGAGCGGATTATTTGCTACAAGTACATGAAATACAGAGTCCACAATATTTGTGAATTCTGTCTTCCATTGTACTTGTGGCAAAATATCCGCCCATGACTAGGTATTTTATCAACATTAGCTTACTACGTTGCAAAATAATTTTATTCCTTCAAGGATGACCAGTAAACCTGAAATGTCTCAACCTGCCTGGCGAACATAGCTTTCAAATTTCTTGCAAAATAACTTGCTGAAAGCTAAGCGTAAAATGGTACAGGGTCTACCGTTACAAATGAGAAATAGAAATATGAAGTTGGTTTCACCCAGCAGTAGTAGGAGAAAAAACGCAGAGCAATCCCTTTCGAGCAACCCATCAGGAAGACCCCCATGCGGATAGGCCCCTGGGACGGTCTTATTTCTTTGTGGTACCACACATTCATACATTTCTGCATTTATACATACATGTACTCTCCACACACTGCGAGAATTGTAGAATAATGTGAGAAGAGCTTGGTTGAAAATTATTAAACCATCATGAATACGAGTAGCACTCGGAATATTTTACCATTCACACACAACCAAAGAAATATAACTGTCATGTCTAATTACAGCACAGTAATTTATCTACGATCCTAAGGCCTATGAATAAGTTCACGGAGAATTTACCACTCAATACGAACAAAACACGTTTGTGTGTATTATGGCGCCAATAAAACTCAATAGGACACGTATTCATTCACTAGAGTGGCTACGCCAGCGAAAATTATTCTGAGCATATAAGTCACATGAAGGATAACTAGACCCGGAATTATGTGCATAATCATAACATTGGCAGCTATACATCTCTAAAACCAAAATAGGATCTAGACATTTCGTTATACTAAAAATAATGTCTATTTGAGTATTGTTTTGCGGGTTTTTTCAGCAGTGTTGTTGGTTGGTTCAACGGGCGCGTATTTTTACGAAGGTGCAGGACCGACCATACATCAAATGGGGCTCAAAATTTTCGGTGGGGGGAGCAATCCAAATTCTTCCATTTCCCGACACAAATGGTTACATATCTGGTGTAGACCCTAGTAATTTCCTGACTATAAAAGGTTCTTAGTTAGCTTTCTATAGCTTGGGATAACTCCCGCGGTTTTCTTAGAACAGGGAGGGGGAGGGGGAACAATTTTAAATTCTTCCATTTCCCGAAGCAAATGGTTACATCTCTGACGTAGACCCTACTCGTTTCCTGACTATAAAAGGTACTTAGTTAGCCTTCTATGTATAGCTTGGGAAAACTCCCGCGTTTTTCTTAGGACAGGGAAGGAGGGAGGGGGGCGGAAGAGTTTTAAATTTTTCCATTTCCCAACACAAATGGTTACATTTTTGGCATAGACCCTAGTCATTTCCTGACTATAAAAGGTACTTAGTTAGCCTTCTATAGCATGGGATAACTCCCATGTTTTTTTTAGGACAGGGATGAAGGAGGGGGATAACTGTATCCAAAACACACAGTTATCACTTCATCACTATTGAGTATTTTGGAGAAGGGGCAGTTTGTTCTGTAGGCTTGTGGAAAGAGAACACTGCGGCAGGATAGGCCTATTTGCTATTTGCTGTTTTCAGCTTTTTTGTTCTGAGCAACATTTCACTAAAGTTTTTGGGAGAATTCTAATGCTTGCACAGCTGTTTTCTGTAAGTTTTACTAAGAAAAAATGAACGTGTTTGTTTTCTTTTGATTTGTTTTGTTTTCTTTTCGCCTATCGGAGGCGGCTCACCTCATCGGCTCCTGGTTTACCATAGACCTACAAATGAAAGTTTTGTAAATTGTATTTCCTTGAGCGCTTGGTGCCACTGACCTCTAGAGCGACTAACGACCTCTGGCAAAAGAACACAATAGCTATTGATTCAAAAATGAATATTGACGAAAAAATTCTGTTGGATGATTACTTACTAAATAAAACGGGGAATATTTTCTTTTGAGTGGTCTGATTGCATTTTTTGTCACATCTTGTATTCTTACACCCACTGACCTATTGACACAAATACACCCCACATTTCTTCTGAAAACGCTTTGATTTTGTTGTTAAATAGTGACTTAACAAATGCAAGCACGTAAACAATAGACTGTTACATCGTGCTGAATTGAGACCAGCGATTAAATTTTAAATAAAGGACTTTTTAAACAATTAAAACGCGTTATTTTGTTAGGTGGGAGTGTACTGGCTGATTTGTCTAGTAAGTACTACAGCATTTTAAAACACAGAACACTTTGTCATCGTTTTAAGTCTTAACTTTTTTAATTTTTAACTAAGCGAGAGTACTGTAAACCTACACACTTAAACCAGTAATCATTGCTTAGCAGTATTGTACAGTTTTAATACTTAGTTAATTATCGGATCTGTCTAGTGTACCGTACATAATAGAGACTTAGTGTTAAATTATTTCCAATTCAACGAAAAATTATGGCCTATTTAAGTGTTAATTAAATTTTTTTAAATATTCATTTTTTAGCTCACACATACTGAAAGATCAGTTAATTTACAGTAGTGACAAATGACCCTATTTTGCCGCTCTCAGGGTCCAAGGGCACGTGCCAATATGCCATAGTTAGGTCCAAATTACTGCGGTATTTACATTTGTCGTAACGTGCAATGAGTGTATCAATGAGTGGTAGTGGAAATGGGTCACGCTGCACGTTCCGATTGAGAGGGACATAATCCACCACCAAACGAGACGTTCCGTCCTTTTTCGGCACCAGAAACACGGGGCATCAGTGTTCACTAAAACCAGGAACTATTACGCCTAGGTCAAGCATATTTTTAACATGCTCGGCAACCTTTTGTTTACCTAAATAGCTTAAAGGGTAGGGGTGGCAAGCTACAGGAGGGGCTCCGCGAGTATCTATCACCATGGGAGGGCAGTGTTTAAATTTTCCTACTCTTGTAGAAAATGCATGGCGATAAGTCACTAACAAAACAAAAAGTTTTTTTTTTATCCGAGTCCAAAATGTCAATTTTATTCACCTTTTCACGGATCTCCTCCAGGGTGGGTTGTAGCTCTACCTTGCCAATAATCGCACCTACAGTGGGAGGGAGCAAGCGCAAGGGATTCCTTTGAATGGATGCCAAAACCAATAATTTCTATTATAATTTAAAATCATCCCTGACCAAGTCAGAAAATCCACACCTAAAATTAATGGTTGGATGGCATCAGGCATCTCAATAAATGGGTAAACAAAAGAATGGGTTTAATCTGAATAGGAATGATGAAAAACCCAGAGCAAATACCCCAGCGCCCATCAGCATATCTAACCCGATATTCCCGCTTTTTGAATTTGAAACCCAAATTAATCAAATCGTCGTGTAAGCCCTCGTGCACAAAACTAAGGCTTGATCCACTGTCCAAAAGTACATCGGCAATTTCATCCCCGATTCGCACACCAACGTAGCCACAAGGGCTATTTTGGGGCTCCTCAGGATCCTTAACTATACGGGGAAGTCCAAGATAATCTATTTTTTGGGACGCTCAGCCCTTATCCCTCTGGGTATTCGATGAGGGTCGACAGGTAACTGGCTACCGTACCAATGATCTTGCGGCGACGGCACTGCAAAGCCAGATTGAAGTTGTCGCCTGATTATTTTGGGTAAGGGGGAGCATTTGGATTTAACCCCTGAGTTGTCTGTGAGAGCTGGCTCACATTAGTGTTGACAGTGTTTGAAGCCCACGCTGGGCGAAGCTCAGGAGGCTTCATCCAGCAATTTTTAGCTAAATGCCCAGATTTAAAGCATTCGTTACAAACTACTGCCTGTCCTCTAGCTTTGTCTAAACCAGAAAATAATGATTTAGGCCGAGTATTAAGCTGCTGATCGTTTTGTTTAGTTTGAGCAGTGGCAACAGTTGCTGGTTGAGAACGAGCTAAATCTGCAACTAACTTGGGAATAGAAAAATTGCCTGCCTTAACAGCCTCAACTAGTTGTTTAGTTTGTGAACAGGAACTTATGTCATGATTAGCAGTGTTATGCAACTGACAAAATTTTCTCTCTGTTGCAGGTGAAGACACTACAGGGACCTGTACAGAATTAGCAGAACGGCGTTGATTGTTTACAGACACGTTCGGGTTATACAAAGTAGGTATTGGTGCATCAACGGATAAATTATGGCCAGTTTTGGAAACTAGGTATGTTTCCATTCTTGTCGCGTAGTTGTAAAATTCGCCCAAGTTTGAAAAATCCCTCTGACAAGCATAAGGCTGAAACCTTTCAGGCAGATTTTCTTTGATGATTTCGATAAGTTCCTCAACAGAGTAACTATCATCAAGTTGTGAAGTAATTGCCTCACATCTTCGAAAAAAAGTCTGGAAGTTTTCATTTGACCCCTGAACTGTCTGACGTAATGTTGCAACTAAACGCCTATTTTTAGAGGGAGGGTGAAAGGTGTATTTAAAAGCTGCACAAAATTCCCTGTAAGATGAAAAGGGTGGGTGCTGGTAAAACCATCTATAAGCTTCCTCTGTTAATGCTAAAGAAATGCAACAAGTTAAAAATTCCTCATCAGAATAACCTTTCACTTGCTTAATCTTAGACAGATCAGTCAGGAACACATATGCTGGAAAGGAAGATGCTAGCCCACCAAATTTAGGTAAATCTAAAGCCTTAACTTTATAGTCTATCTCTCTGTTCACAGGTGGAGCTGTAAAAAAAGGAACATTACCCAAATTCTGATCAGTGCAGGTTGGAAAATTTGGTGGATTGAAATCTGAAAAAGGCTGGTCTTGAACATGCAAAGGATAAGTTTAAAACTGAGTGTAAGGTGGCAAAATTCGGTCAACTTTTAAAGGTTTAACCAAACTCTCATTTTTTTTACCAATGTGCAACTCCATTACAGCCTTTGACATTTTCTCAACCTGATCCAATTTATTTTCCAAAGCCTCATATCTATCGTTACAAGACTTAGAGCAAGAAACTCCTGAACTAGCTTTGCTACTGCAAGAACTCGAATTAGTCCTTAAAAGATTAGGATTTATTTTTAATTTAGAGCCGTTACGCACCTCTAAATCTAGATTAACTTTTGACTGGCCTGGCAACACATTAGACTGTATCTCAACTGATTCAACAAGTTGTTTAGGGATAGTATTCTTTGCTAAAGAGGGGGGGGGGAGATGAGGCTTAACGGCGCGTCGACAGCTTGGTCATTAGCGCCAACCTAATTAAAGATTTACCTTTTGGTCTACTATTTTCAATCATTTGTAACTGAGAATCACTAAATGGAAGACCATCACCCAAAACATGCACTTTTGAAGGATCAGGTGAGCTTACAGCCTTAATTGATGCTAAATTGATTTTTTCTGAACTTACGTTTTTAACCCAATCTTTGCATCTAATTTCCTGCTCTTTTTCAGTTGAGGAACTAGTAATACTCGACGTTCTGTGCAGTCGTGGCTTCTGAATGGGCATAACTCTGCCACACGATGGAGCAGGGTCAGTGACAAAGCTACGAGTTGCTGCCAAAACATCTGCAGGGGCTGACAGACGCATAGGAGGAGTTACTGGTTCTCTTCTGGAATTCTTCAAGGGGTCTGAATGGTGATGTTCAGCCAAACTCCCGGCTAGGATTGATAGTAACGAATTTAATAAAAACTTCAGCTGGTCTGACGACAAATTTGAATTAAAATCGTCTAAATTCATTTCTTCTTCTCTAGAATTGATGGAATACTGGTCAGACTCAAAACTTCTGGCAGTTGAAGAAGTTGTGCTTGGGAGATAACTTCCTTCAGATTCAGGTTGCATCGGTGGTTCAGTGGTAGAATGCTCGCCTGCCACGCAGCGGCCCGGGTTTGATTCCTGGCCGATGCACCAAAAATGCAGAGGTTTGGGGGAGTGGGCAATCCTAACGTGATAATACTAAAGTGTGGGTATGGTTCAATGTACGAAATTCAATAATTAAGAAGACATTTGGTTGGGTTCAATACTTGATGTTTCAATGCTGGATTTTACACATAGCCTCGCCTGCCACGACTTAACCAAACAGTTCTTAATAAATATTAATGTGATGGCTAAATATAATGAATAATAGGGACATGATGGCTTAAATGTGGAGGACTGGGGAAATTGGGGAGGAAAGGAACAAATTTCTAATTGATGAGCCAAAGATTACTTACGGAAGATTTGGGATCGAATGAGGGCTTGGAATGAAATTATTATTATTACTTAAATTAACAATATGTTGGCAAGGCAATGCACATGCTTAACAATTGATTTGATTACGGAATACACAACAATACAGTGAGTGAGCTTTAATAATAGAGGCAGGGCACACTTTAGATCGTCATCCAGGCTCAGATCAAGGGAATCAAGATGCTGGGTCATCAGTCCCAGCATCAGGTCGTCCAATATTGACGTTGGCAGGAGCTGAGGCAGGATGAGTCACTACAATCTGTTCCCTTTGAAAAATTCTCAGCAAATAAAATTTTGCAGTCTGGGAAGCTGTTTATAAACCTGCCAGCTTTCAGCTTCCCAACGGCCAAACCGAATTAGTTTACCAAGCAAAAGTGATTTTGATTCTAGCCGAACCGAAATCCAAAATTATTTTGTTGCAAAGTTTTCTCAAACCAGGAAGCCTTAACCAGGAAATGTAATTTGATTGGATGAGAGAGTCATTAAAAACTATTTTTAGAACAATTCTTGGAAATCTCAATAATATTTGTCCGCTCGGTTTGAATGTCGTTGCCACAGCAGAATATTTTTTTAAAATTCCTGGTAGGGAGTTTGCTGGCAACTCTTAGATTTGAAAAGTTTTAAATTCTGGTTGGCTTCACCAGAACTCTTAGCTTCAAAAGGTTTTAACTTTGATTCAACAGATTTATATGCTGGCAGAATAGTATTTAAACGCGTGTAGATAAGCAAGAAAATCAAATGGAGTTTGGAAGGGTCAGACGACAGACTGAACTAGAGCTGCTTGTAATAACTATGTAAGTATACACTTTATTAATATTTGTTCTTTTTTAGTATAAAATAATATAAATTAAATTAGTATAAAATTAAGATTAATTTTACACAACTCACCATTTTAGGTGTGACTGTGAATTAGGAGTAACCTCAGTCACAATCCAGTGGTCCTGCATTAGACATTATAGAGATGTTATTAAACAAACTCCAAATCTAGGTGTTATTAAATTAAGGACTTTTAGGGGGAGACCGTGACTTAGACTAGCCTCAGCCACGGTGCAGTGATCCTGTTTTGGCACTGCATTAGACATTACAGCGATGTTATTAAACAAACACCGAATCTAGGTTTTAATAACTTAAGGACTTTTGGGAGAGGAGTACTTAGGGAACTCTTTGCAAACTTTAAATGGGGAACTTTTTAGGATTGAATTAGGGACCTCTTCTTCAGACTTTAATTAGGGACCTTTTTTAGGCACCTCTTTGCAGACTTTAATCAGGGGCCTTTTTTAGAGATGAATTAGGGACCTCTTTGCAAACTTTAATCGTGGACTTTTTTGGAGATGAATTAGGGACTTTCTAGAGATAATTAGGAACTTTTTTTCTCAACTCTACTGTTAGTGCTTCATTATTAAAACATTTACTTTAAAAATCTACTTTCTTCAGGCCGTTATCAAGCAATTAGAGGTGTGTCTTTTAGGGTACTTTACTACCCATATCTCGTGAAGCGTTAGTCTTAGAATAAAACTGCTTTGAATGTGCCTACCAGGGCACAACAGTTTAAATAGTTTTCACACCTAATGGTTCCACAACTAACGGTTTTTAAAGGCAGCATTTGGTAGTCTTTCTGTATACGAATTGGGCAATATTAGAAACAACAGTGTTTACCATTCTCACACTCACATAGCCACAGTGTCGGGTGACGAAGAACGTGAAACAATTAACTCTATGGACACAGTGCTACTCAATTCTTTCAAGTGTCAGGTGGGATCAACCGTCTTAATCGTCCATCTGGCTTGTTTGGTGGTCCGTCAATTGGAATGTTGGCAATGTCTTGACATGGTCTCTGTCAAGATTGTGCTTGAAAATTAAGCAAGTATTTGATCTTTGACCGAGCCTAGAGAACTGGTTGTTGTAAAATATTGTAATTTTCGTAGATGCAGAGAATTGAAAAGTGTTGCAAACGATTTCCGTTAGTAGATGCAAGCTAAAGCTAAAAAAACTGTTCCTTGACCTGTTCAACTACGTTTAGAGATCCGGATTTTTAAAACAGAAAATTCTCAGACTCTGTTTATGGTAAATTAGTCTTGTCTGGTGTATTTTCAGGCTTATTTTCGTTTTTTTTTAGAATGAACCCTTGAACTGTTCCAGGAGGGTACTTTCGGAACTTTTTTTCAGGGTACTTCAGGAACATTTTTTTGATTTATTCAACCAAACCTCAAATTTAGATAAGCCACCGTTTTTTGGTGGGAGGTAATAATTTGTCTTTGATGTATTTCTGATAACATTTCGATCATCTCGTTTCTATGCATGCCGTGGCCTGCCAGAGTGAACTTATACAAAAACCCAAGTTTATTTATCAAGTCGTTAGGATCGTCATAATATTTATAATTGACTCTGCTAAACGCTTTTTTAACCATGCCTGTTCCTTTTTGCTTTAGGTCTTCCGAAATAGGAGCGATAACAGACTTGTATTTAACACTACGATTAGATTTGGGTTTACGAGTATTTGGGTCGTTATTGTGATAAATAGCGTTGGTAGTTTTTTAAATGGCCGCATAAGCTGCTTTAACTTCTGGCGCGAGGGGAGTTTGTTTAAAATCATTGAAAATTAGCAGGTTCCAAAGCCCGCGTCTCCCTACGTATTCCACCCACCCGACCACTAAGTCATTCTCAAAGATTTTAACCGTTTTATTACTGAAGGTAAGTTCACCTTCATTCTTATCGTACTGTAACCCAAATACTGGGTCAGTGTCTTTGGGATTTTCGAAAAATGTTATCAAGAAATATTTAGCAGTTTCTCTAATATTCTGACCAGGTAAGAAACCATCGAAAGACCTTAGAGTGGTGATGTTAGGGTAGCTCAGGGGGAGTGGAAATGCGTCTAGCTTGCATCACGGAATAAGAAAGGGTGAGTTTAGGACCGTAGTTGGGTATTCGGATTTGGACTCGGGAGGAATTCACATTATAGAAGCTACAGCCGGACTTGAATATTTGGCTAGACTGAAAACGAGAGGGGTCGACAATGTTTTCTGACTAGGAGTAATTGAAAGGGACGGTGATAAACCTAATGATCCGTATTCATCCTCATCACTTTCTTCCTTTTTGTAAATTTTAATCGGCGTAGTTTGCATGGCAAGAGTGTTTTTAATCGATGTAGTTTGCTTAGCTGCACCAAGGACCGGTCTCGGTTTCAGGGTGCTTACTACCGGTAAAAAAATTCTTGTAGTGATTCTTCTTGCTCTCTTGCACCCAAACGTCGATTTAAAAACTTTTTAGTTAAACATCTTTAGAGTTTTGCGATATCTCGTTTCGTCTCCATTCTTTTGTTTAATAGGTAAAAATGAGCATTTATATCCTCCCTCGTTTAATGTTTTGTTTATTGATAAAATCCCGTAAGGCTTTTTTCAACAATTTTGACACGAGGTTTTAAATTCTGAAAATTCCATACCAGGGGCAACATGGTTTTTGTAAACGTCTTTCAAATTTAACTCCTCCACCGGAAAAAGGATTAATAAATATGCATTGTCTCTAACTACTTGTTTAGGAATTCTTGTGTAAGACTGACTGCAATAAAAAACATCGGCGTTTGAATGATGGCCTTGGGCAAAATAGTGCTCGATGTTTTTTGTTTGTCCAAAAGGCAATCGCCAAAAAGAATAAGGTTTCGAAATTTTGGGTCCAATTCTTCGGGTGGAATTTAATCTATTTGAGAACTGTGAAAAAAGTGACATCCCGTCCAATTTTTTCCTCAATTTCATCACATATAGACTGCAAAGCCTAGTATTTAGGCTGACATAAACTTTTACTGTGAATACAAAACCACTCATAGTCGAGCCATCTTTCATTACAGATGAAATTAAAGAGGTAACTTAGTTTTTCCGCAATTTGCAGGACCTATAATTAACCATCTGATATTTGAAGGTAGAAATTGATGATTTTTAGGTTCTTTCTTACCCATGAAACAGTCGTAGTTTTTAATTTTCATTACGTTTTTTATTTACACATTTTTTAATGTTTTCAGAGATACCAAACCCAAAAAGTCTTCATGAGAAAATTTGTCGTTGGAAGTATTGGAATGGGCCACTCCAAAGTCTACGTTGCACCATAATTTCACGTAGCTGGGAGTATCGTTGGTAACCTACACTGCAGTAATTTTCCCGGTCACTTCCGTTAAGTTTATAGCATTATAAGATGGCAAGTTAAACCATGGCTTGTCAATAACATTTTTGTTAAGTTTCCCTTTAGTTTTGCGAATATCCTCGTACACCCAATTTCTCAGACAGAGCGGTTTATCGCAGTCACTTGCCGTTTCGCAAGAGGAGTAACAGGGAGAAGCCGTGTGCACAAAATTTGGACAATTAAATGTAGTCAAGGATACGAGTTTCTGATCATGAAACTCGACTTCTAGTTTTTTACAGTCATACTTTTTATGATTTTTCAATATTTTTTGAGTCTCTGGATCTCTGGGCAAAATCCAACCTTTATATTTTGATTTTTCGTTCGAAACGGGAGTTCCCAAACCCTTTAAATCATCAAACTGTATGGAAGGAGACAGAAAACTTAATACCATCGTTAATCTTTGTACCTTTACCGTTCTTAACTTTCACCAAGTTTTTTTGCAAGAGATTGGAGAGATTTGTTTGCCAGGATGGTTGAGTCATCTTGAGGTTTATCTATATTCCTTTTTTAATATATTTATTGATAAAAAATGATCAGGGGAGGGGGATTTGTAAGTTTAAAAAGTATGTATATTAATAAGTTTGCACAATAACTGAAAAGGACGAAATGAGAAGGGGGTGAAATGATGGGGGTCGGCCCGAGGGGACAGCCAGGACTAGGGTATGTGTTAACCCCCAAAAACAACTACTATATGCAAAGTAAGCGTATAACCAAAGTAGGAGCTGCCATCGACTTTGAAGACGCCATAAATTATTCACAGATCGGTATTCTGGCAACGGGTGTTTAGAAACTTAAAAACCGATTTGCCTCATGCCACTACTCTTCTCGGCGACGAGTTGGCTTCTGCCATTTTTACCATCGAAAAAATACGTTGTGCTTAGATGAAGATGATGGGAATTTTTACGCGTAGAAGAAGCAAATTAAGGATGTAGCTTTCCCCCGGCGTGCTGCTGATGTGGCAACAAAAGTGTACGTTGACTGGAATTGCTTTTTGCAGGATGCCCAGAAAGAATACTTCAGCACAAACTGATTAGAAATCTAAGCAAACCTACGTTACAGAATGATGCCGTTACTAAGGTATTCGTCGACAGCAACTGCTTGTTACAAGACCAAACAAATTATAAATCTCAGCAAACCTAGTTTACCGCGTGACGCAGCTACGAAGAAATTTGTGTATGAAATAGACTGGTTCGTAAATTCAGCACCTTTTTCTAACTTCATAACGACTAGTTCTGGTTTATTTCGTAAAGCAATTTTATACTGCAGCGGTCCAAGCATAGAACTCGTTGCTAAGTGTAAAGCAGGAACGAAAACCTTTTTGATTACTAAAATAATGGGCGAGCAGTCAACAACTAGCATTTTCGACATTCCTTACAAAATATTTAAAAAATCGGACATCGCGGTACACACGCTCGAAGATTTTCAAACAGAAGACATGTATTTCCAGTTAGATTTACACGTAACGTTTTACCTCATTTCATTCTGTCTAAAACAGCTTTTACGGGTCTTAGAGAAGGCGCTTACAAAAAATAGGCAAAAATGACCGGACCATATCTGATCAAAGTTTTGTGCGCGTTCGTAATTGTATTTAATTTCCGGTCCCAAGTAGTTAACCATGGACCAGGGAAGGCCCATGTTGCCAAAACTATCAAAATAATAGGGTTCTCCCGAAACGGTTGAATAGGCGACCATTTCCATGATTTCCAATGATTTCCATCTCCATCGTGGAAATCTTGCAAGTTAATGATTCCATTTTTGCCACTAGGCCTAATTTTTAAAGGAAGCGTGTCTTTACTAAAAGTACCTCTAAATTTCGAAATTTTCATCACTCTAGCCAATTCGTTTAAATCAAAGTTCGTTGAAGGTTTATCAAATTCGATTAAACCCTGGGTGGCCTTACGTAAAGACCTCTGGTTCGGGGTAATTTTTTTGGTTCGTTTTTGCTTAATTTTTTTTTCTTCGAGCCAGAACCGTCCACTTGCTTGTGATGTCTAACGAGTTCAGCCAGAATTTTAGCATCGTTCTGCGCCTTTTTTACGGCAGCCACCACCCCAACAGTCCCTCCCACCAACTCTCCAATACCGGCTAAAATCGCAAAAAGCCGCCTTTTTTTCCGCGGTCTTGATTTGAGCGCCAAATTGTCTTTATTATTATTATTATTATTATCATTATTATTATTATTAATATTTAAAAAACAATTTCGACTTTGCCTCTGTCCAACTTTAGATTCATTTTCCTTTCCCCATTGAGCAGGGCGTGACAAGCAATGTTAGCTGGCACTGTGGCCCTAAACTTCAGTTTGACTT
Source organism: Lithobius niger (assembly GCA_023313725.1). NCBI lineage: Eukaryota > Metazoa > Arthropoda > Chilopoda > Lithobiomorpha > Lithobiidae > Lithobius > Lithobius niger. Next base: position 67,102 of record JAHWFP010113056.1, read on the forward strand.
GTACGTCCACGATTTCAGATTGAATCCTCTCGGACTGTTTGGAGCATTCCAACACCGAGGGGAATGGCTTTCTTGAACTGAAGCAAGTCGACACTCAAGTCGTTGGTATTGTAGCATAGCTGCTTAAATTGTTGCGCCATTCTGTAGAGACCAAAATCTCTTCAGTCGCAAAATTTGAGTTCAAATCGAGAAATAGAAAACGGTCGGTATTAGGAGTCTCATGATCATCTTGTAAACTGCAGTGGTCGAACACGGCCGGGTTTTTAACTTAAGAGTCCTTCCTGTTAGTTTGAAAAGCTAGAACAATCCACCTAGGTTTTTCGACCGCAGAAGTATTCAACACGCACCAGGTGAAGCTGGTGTTTTGAGGGAACTCGCAGCTATAATAATGCCATTGCGTAAATTCTAAATCCACGGTCGCTCCGTGGTCGATGAGATTGTAGAGTTTAAGTTTCTGCTCGTGTGAGTCTACGACGTGGGGAACCTGCCAGCTGATGCTATTTAGAACAACTTTGCCATTGGCCATGGTTACTGCTTTGAAGATGGCGTTAGTGTTGCTTGCTCGCATGAGTATAAGCACGTGTTTAGTTCAGTAGTTAACTTATCGCAATTTTCGAAAAATCCCATGACATGTTTCAGATGCTTCCCTTGGGAGTTGTTTCAACGATGGTGGATGCGTGCTGTTGTTTGAATCCCAAATTGTTGGTTAGTTCAGCCGCGACTGGAACCGCACTGTCTAGCGCTCAGCACTCACGAGCAAAGCCGGTTGCTCCGCCGAACCGTAAGTGAACAGTCCCTTCATCAGAGTACCGATCCCTGGAAAATTTAACTCGTCGACTTGTTTATCACCTAGATGGTATTATTAGAAAACAGGTACATGGGAGCATTATTTACAACGCGGCTACATAAGATCGGCATAAGCCGAGTCATCATCCTTCAGTAACACTCCTTTATTAGGAGGTAACTGTTGGCAACGCGCAGGAATAAGTATTGGTTATCTACATGTATGCGGATTTCTGAATTTACGTTGTTGAGATTGGCTTTTTTATTAATTTTTATATCTCAAATGAAGACGCACCGTGAACGTCTCGCCATTTAAATCCAGAGGCTCGTTGGTCGACGAAGTTAGCAAAACTGTTATATTCTGATCAACTTTGAAGTCACTAGGAGGTAAATTAAATTATGCGGGGACTCTATGATTTTGAAACCGGGATTAGAATTTGGATAAAAGGAGTATAAAGTGGGTTGAGTATCATTGTTCAGGTAAGAATTGCCGATGATATCGACGTGCACGAAAATTGTATTGATGCTCATAATGTCGACGGTGTTTTGACTTTCACAACTTCTGACGTAGTTGCCTAAGTCAAACCCCAAGACTTGAGCCGAACTCTTGTGACCCGAAAAAGATATTCCGTAATTTGTATCGGTAATTATCAAGTTGGTTCTTAAAGTGTTTAGATTCGGGAGAATCGTAATAGCATCCTTGTTGTGACCATTTGCATCTATCACTGATTTGTGAAATTTATTCAAATCCTCGATTTCGTAAGCACCAGGACTTACTAACACCAGCATCGGTTGTGTACTGAATTTCGTTATTTTTTGAGGTGATGTTGTGTATGCTATTATAATTGTCTAAATTAAGCAGAGACAGTTTGTAATTTTTTACCGAGTCCAAGTGGACGGGTGTGTTTAGATTAATTTTCAAGTCGGGGTCTTTGCCGTTGAGAATAATCGAACAGGAATCCATGTTTTCTTTTTTTTAAAAAGAGATATCCTCGGAATGAAAAAAGATTGTAGTATAGTAAAAAAGAACAACCGTAAAGAAATCATGATGAAATATTGCGTAAAATGTAAACGTTTGACTTCTAACCAGTCTAAACCCCCAGTTCAAACAACTTCATGAAACAACAGTCCAATGGAGATAGTGTTTTGCGATGTATGTGGTACAAAAAAGCATACTTCATCAAATTGGGGAAGGGACTAGTGAACAAAACCATAGATAACTTGCCAGTTGAAATGCATTTACCAGGGTATCAATACTACGGTCCTGGTACTCAACTGAATAAGTGGCTGGCACGAGAAGATCCTAGAATAAATAAACTAGACAAAGCTTGCAAAGAACACGATATAGCTGTCACCGAAAACTCGGTTTTAAAAGATTGACACGCCACTGATAGTTCTCATTGTAAAAGCTCAAAGAATGAGAGAGGGTCCGTCTCTGGCATGGAGACAAAAATTGTACGCTTTCATCGTTAAGAAAATTATGAAAACAAAACTCAGGTTTGGAATAGGAAATAAAAAAATGGATCAACTTGTAAACAAACTTCACAAACAAACGCGGAAAAATTTTCCGAGATGGAAAGTGTTAGTGCTGCGCCAAAGCGATATATGGCAGGCTGACTTGGTTGAAGTGATACCGTAAGCTAACTCAAATAAAGGATTAACAACCTGATGACCTGCATTAACATCATGTCCAAATTCGCTTGGATCATTCCTCTTAAATCAAAATCTGGTATAGATTTTAACGAAGCTTTCAAGAAGATACTCAAAAGAGCGACCCCTCCTAAAAATTTACAATTCGATTTAGGTAGTGAGATCTAAAATAAAGACTTCAAAGCGATACTTAGGCACCATAACATCAACATGTACTCTATGTACTTTGAAAAGAAAGCAAGCGTGGTAGAACGTTTCAACAGAATGCTGAAAACTCGAATGTGGAAAAGATTCACCAGGAAGGGGAATTACAGGTGGATACACATTATCGACTAGTTGGTTTCCCATTACAACAACACGGTTCATTCCACCACACAACTGAAACCTAGGGAAGTAACCAGACGTCATGAACCATTGCTGAGACGAACTAGTCCTAAATGACTGCTAAAGAAACCCAAATTTGCCATAGGAAATAAATTCAGGATATCTGAATTAAAAAATATTTTCGATAAAGGATATTTGCAAAGTTTTACCAACAAAGTATTCACGATCTGTAAAGATAAAAAAAAACATAACCAGTTACGTATCTTTTGAAGGATGAGTCGGGTGAACCGGTGCTCGGAGGTTTCTACGAACTGGAAATTAAAAAAAAAACCCGATTTCCAGATTTATTTCTAGTGGAGCAGGTGTTACGGAAAAAGAAAGGAAAAGATGGGAAAATGCTTTATTTTGTTAAATAGAAAGGCTACGATTACAACAGCTGTACGGATAATATAGATAGTTTAAGCTGAACTCACGTGCCCATAGGCGAGAGTGCTGACTGCATCGATGCATACCCATAACTTGCGATGGCGGCGGTTTGATGGCGGCGGTTGAAGGTAGCGGTTTTTAGTTAGTGCGCTTCAGAACGAATGTCAGATCCCAGAGTTCTTACGATGCTACTATTAAACAACACACTCTTGTATGTTTGTGCACGACTTGTGCTGTTTTTTAATACTTTACAATCCATTTTGTTCTTCACTTCTGAGTGTAAAACGTTGTAGAACGTAGACATTAAACTTACAAACTCTGAAATAGGGCAACCCACACTCTCGTCTTTCATTCCCATTACTTTTTTGTTGATGTCGGAGTGTACAAAATAATATTTGGGGTAGTCCGATGTGTCGAACAACGATGCATCCTCTACCATATCATTGTAAACATCGTCCGTTTCTATCGAATAGCACAAACTATCCATATCCATGACAAGGAGTTTACAACTCCCCGGTCCATACTTTTTCATCATATGGTCGTAGTGAAACCGGTAGGCTAATAACTTTGACAATTCCAAGACACTAAAACCAACCACGATGGGCTCGTCCAAAATAATGTTTGTGGGGGTCATTGTAAAAATTACAAAATGCTCCCTTAGAGAAGTGAAACTCGTGGCGCGTGGGTGAGATGCATACTTGATAGCTTTCTCTTTCATTGTTGCTATCAAGACGTTGTTTCTCTTATGTTTGTTTTTGATCATCTTCCCGAAAATCAAATTATTCACCAGTTTGTAGAGGATTTTGTCAAAATCGTTAGTAGCCGCTTGCCGTTTCTTGTTATTAAATTCGATGTAAGGTTTCAGCCAAGGCGCTTGCTTAAAATTGATTGCTCTGTGCATTTTCTTGAGAACCATGCAGATGGAAAGGTAGTATTTCAAATCTCTGTTAGTGCACCACGTCCTTTATCTTTGAGAAAGGTTAGTGGTTAGCTTTAGGCCTTTGCTGTACCTTAACCGAAAGTCCTCGAGTGCCCGACGGTTGAAAGGAGAAAGTATAGACTTTGTGATTTTCGTGTGCCCTGGAGTTAACGGGAAATCATTGTGCGATGCGTGAAGCGTCTCCGGGTATTGGAAGTCCACCTTTAATATCAACCCTCTTGTCTCCGTAATTGTCGAGATTTATATCCTTAAGCCTGTCTTACGGTACCCATTCGTACTCTCCAGTCGGTGGATACTCGCACATTACACAACCGTACAAGTTGTTGAGTCCAAAAATATGATGTAATAATTCTTTTTATCAGGTAAAAGGTAAATAGTATGTACGGGGTGTTGGCTTTAGCGTATCTTCTAGCTATAAATGAGAAACCGCTTCTGATACCCTTTTCCACCATAAGATGCACGTCAATGTTAGTGAAGAGATTCAAAGACACTCCCATCCTCTCGTGCGTGCGTCCCAATATAGGGAGAGTGTAGAAATGTAATAAGAGGGGTCTAATCCATAGCTAGCCAAACTTGTCGCTGTAAAGTTTTCAATGACGTCGGCTAAATGCCCAACGTCCGTCTACAAATACAAGTCATAGTAATCTTCAAACATTTTGCATTTGCCTAAATCCCAAATCTTCATCGCGTGTTCGTAAGATTTGGAGCAGATCGCTCCGTTCAACAATGAGGTAAACGCTGACAGGGAGGTAAACACTCCTTCTCAAAAAAGTAAATATAAGCTGCGTAGCAGCGTGGCGATCTCATAGACATGTCATTATTTTTATTACAAAAGAGACTTTCATGTTTAAAGGCATAAGTTGGGCAGTGCATCTGTTGGTAGTGTTGCTCTTACCATTCTTGTGCTAATAATGTGAATAATTAATATATCTTGTTTATTTCTGCATTTTTACGTTTGTGAAAATCCAAGATGGCAGCAGAAAACACCGTCTAAAATCAGTTTTGGCTTCTAAATTCGAATCATTATATGAATATTAAAAGAAAAAACTCAATGGAACCAACATTGTGAACACCTAAGAATGACACATGAGCGTCAATTAAGACAAAAAAAGGAATTTGCCATCGAGAGTCATCATGCCATTGTTATGCTCAAATTAAGCTTGTAAGTCGGCTGAGAGTCTCCAGTAAGCCACGTTAGGTAAACAAAATTGTGAAGGTTCGTTGAATTCCGTCATTTATTACGAAATTTTCCAGCTAATTTCCGGTTCTTTATCGTTTTATCAGATTTAAAACACACTACTTACGAATAATCCTAAAAATTAAACGTTCCTAGTACAGGCCTAATAAAAATTATCAAAAAATTATATTCTGGCTCAAAATCCTTATGTAAGAGATAAACTCAGTTTTTCTCGGGGATGGACGGCTGTTAACAGAACCAACAATTTAATTTCTTACTAATACTTGAAAAAGTGATTAATTTACGTAATTTAGGAATAGGAGTACCTAGAATTACCTAGAAACAATAATTCCTAAGGTATTTTGCCCGTATATTTCCTGCTTCTAACTACAGGCTGATGGTTTTCAAATACCGAAAATTCAAAGATATGATCTCTACTGCTATCTATAAAAATGAGACAGCTGAAGAGCGATAAAGGTTAGCTAAATAAAGCACAAAACGAGCTAAAAATCAAGCAGTTCAAAACCTCATTTACGAAACGGCAGTGAAACCAAACATATAATGCTTAAGTAGTATACCAATCATTAGTGCAAGCCAAGGGTGTAATTTTAAGAATCTGCAGTAAAGAGGCTAGTCCACAAATCTGAAGGAAAGCATTCAACATTTACGACTGCAACCTACGAAGTTAAAAAGCAGCAGAGCTAATTCAACGAAAGATGGGTGTAAGATACATCAAGAACAATAAATATTGTCATGTAATACAAATCTAACATTATCTTGATTATTGCTCAGATTTTAAGAAGAATTTTTCTCATCATGTAGGCTAGAGAAGACAGTCTGAAAAGTCAGACAATCACCAGAAATGAACAACTTCGTAATTTGGATCGGTAATTATCAAGTTGGTTCTGAAAGTTTTTAGATTCGGAAGAATCGTAATAGCATTCTTGTTGTGACCATTCGCATCTATCGCCGACTTGAGAAATTTATTCAAATCCTCGATTTCGTAAGCACCGGGGCTCACTAACACTTTCTACCAGGAGACACCAGCATCGGTCGTGTACAGAATTTTGTTATTTTTCGTGGTGATGTTGTGTATGCTGTTGTACGTGTCTAAATTAAGCAAAGCCAATTTTTTTTTAGTCCAAATGGATGGGAGTGTTTAGGTTAATTTTCAAGTCGGAGTCTTTGCTGGTTAGAATAATCAGACAGGAATCCATGATGTCTTTTTTAAAAAAGAGATATACTCGGAATGAAAAAAGATTGTAATATAGTAAAAAAGAGCAACCGCACAGAAATCAAGATGAAATATTGCATTAAATGCAAACGTTCGACTTCTAACAAACCGAACCCCCAATTTCTACTACTTCACGAAACAACAGACCGATGGATATAGTGTTTTGCGATGTATGTGGTATAAAAAAGCTTACTTCGTCAAATTGGGAAAGAGACTCGTGAACAAAATCATAGATAACTTGTCCGTTGAAATGCATTTACCGGGATATCAATACTGCGGTCCTGGCAATAAACTGAAGATGTGACTAGGAGATCCTGGAATAAATAAACGAGACGAAGCGTGCAAGGAATCTTTGTAAACATCGTCCGTTTCTATCAAATAGCACAAACTATCCATATCCGTGACAAGGAGTTTACAACTCCCCGGTCCATACTTTTTCATCATATGGTCGTAGTGAAACCGGTAGGCTAATAACTTTGACAATTCCAATACACTAAAATCAACCATGATGGGCTCGTCCAAAATAATGTTTGTGGGGGTCTTTGTAAAAATTACCAAATTACCAAATTAGCTTTCTCTTTCATTGTTGCTATCAAGACGTTGTTTCTCTTAGGTTTGTTTTCGAACGTCTTCCCGAAAGTGGAATTATTCATCAGTTTGTAGAGTTTTTTTGTCAAAATCGTTAAAGCCGCTTGCTGTTTCTTGTTATTAAATTCGATGTAAGGTTTCAGCCAAGGCGCTTGCTTAAAATTGATTGCTCTGTGCATTTTCTTGAGAACCATGCAGACGGAAAGGTAGTATTTCAAATCCCTGAAGTGTACCACGTACTTTATCATTGTATCATTGTGAAAAGGTTAGTGGTTAGCTTTAGACCTTTGCGGTTCATTTACCGCAAGTCCTCGAGTGCCCGATGGTTGAAAGGAGACAGTATAGACTTTGTGATTTTCGTGTGCTCTGGAGCTAACGGGAAATCATTGTGCGATGCGTGAACCATCTCCCGGTATTCCAAGTCCACCTTTAATATCAGCCCTGTATTACTCTCGTCTCCGTAATTGTCGATATTTATATCCTTAAGCCTGTCTTACGGTACCCATTCATACTCTCCAGTTGTTGGATACCCGCACATTACACAACCGTACAAGTTGTTGAATTCCAAAAATATAATGTAAGAATTCTTTTTATCGTGTCAAAGGTAGATGGTATGTACGGGTTGTTGGCTTTAGCATATCTTCTAGCTATAAATGAGAAACCACTTCCTATACCCTTTTCCACCATAAGATGTATGTCAATGTTAGTGAAGAGATTCAAAGACACTCCCATCCTCTTGAGCGCTGCGTCCCAATATAGGGAGAGTGTAGAAATGTAATAAGAGGGGTCCAATCCATAGCTAGCCAAACTTGTCGCTGTAAAGTTTTCAACAACGTCGGCTAAATGCCCAACGTCCGTCTACAAATACAAGTCATGGTAATCTTCAAACGTTTTGCATTTGCCTAAATCCCAAATCTTCATCGCGTGTTCGTAAGATTCGGAGCAGATCGCTTCGTTCAACAATGAGGTAAACGCTAACAGGGAGGTAAACACTCCTTCTCAAAAAAGCAAAATATAAAGCTGCATAGCAGCGTGGCGATCTCATAGTCATGTCATTATTTTTATTACGAAAGAGATTTTCATGTTTAAAGGCTATAGTTCGGCAGTACATCTGTTGGTAGCATTGCTCTTACCATTCTTGTGCTAATAATGTGAAGAATTAACATTTCTTGTAAATTTCTGCATTTTTACGTTTGTGAAAATCCAAGATGGCAGCAGAAAACACCGTCTAAAATCGGTTTTGGCTTCTAAATTCCAATCCTTATATGAATATTAAACGAAAAAACTCAATACAACCAACATTGTGAACAGCTAAGAATGACATATGAGCGTCAATTAAGACGAAAAAAGGAATTTGTTATCGAGAGTCATCATGCCATTGTTATTCTCAAATTAAGCTTGTAAGTCGGCTGCAAGTACCTAGTAAGCCACGTTAGGTAAACAAAATAGATGTAGGTTCGTTGAATTCCGTCATTTATTACGAAATTTTCTAACTAATTTCCGGTTCTTTATCGTTTTATCAGATTTAAAACATACTACTTATGAATATTCCTAAAAATTAAACGTTCCTAGTACTGGCCTAATACAAATTATCAAAAAATTATATTCTGACTCAAAATCTTTCTTATGTAAGAGATAAACTCAGTTTTTCTCAGGGATGGACGACTGTTAACAGAACCAATATTTTATTTTCTTACTAATACTTAAAAAATTGATTAATTTAAGTAATTTAGGAATAGGAGTACCTAGAATTGCCTAGAAACAGTAATTCTTAAGGTATTTTGCCCGTATATTTCCTGCTTCTAACTACAGACTGATGGTTTTCAAATACCGAAAATTCAAATGTATGATCGCTAATACTATCTATGAACATGAGACAGCTGAAGAGCGATGAAGGTTAACTAAATACAGCACAAAACAAGCTAAAATCCATGCAATTCAAATCCTGATTTACGAAACGGCAGTAAAACCAAACATATAATGCTTTATATACTGTAGTATACCAATCAAAACTGCAAGCCAAAGGTATAATTTTTAGAATCTGCAGTAAAGAGGCTAGTCCACAAATCTGAAGGAAAACATTCAACATTTACGACTGCAACCTATGAAGTTAAAGAGTAGCAGAGCTAAGTCAACGAAAGTTGGGTGTGGGCTACATCAAAAACAATAAATATTGTCATGTAATACAAACATAACATCATCTTGATTATTGCTCAGATTTTAAGAAGAATTTTTCACACCCTGTAGAGAAGACGGACAATCTGAAAAGTCTGACTATCACCAGAAATGAACAACTTCGTAATTTGGATCGGTAATTATCAATTTGGTTCTTAAAGTGCTTAGATTCGGAAGAATCGTAATGGCATCCCTGTGTGACCATTCGCATCTATTGCCGACTTGAGAAATTTATTCAAATCCTCTATTTTGTAAGCACTAGGACTCACTAACACTTCTGCCAGGAGACACCAGCATCAGTTGTGTACTGAATTTCGTTATTTTTCGAGGTGATGTTGTGTATGCTGTTGTACGTGTTTAAATTAAGCAAAGCCAATTCGTAACTTTTTTCCTAGCCCAAATGGATGGGAGTGTTTAGATTAATTTTCAAAGTCGGGGTCTTTGCCGGTGAGAATAATCGAACAGTAATCCATGAAGTCTTTTTTTAAAAAAGAGATATACTCGGAATGAAAAAAGATTGTACTATAATAAAAAAGAGAATCCGTAAAGAAATCAAGATGAAATATTGGGTTAAATGTAAATGTTTGACTTCTAACGAAACGAAACCCCCAATTTCTACAACTTCACGAAACAACCGACCGATGGATATAGTGTTTTGCGATGTATGTGGTATAAAAAAATCTTACTTCGTCAAATTGGGAAAGGGACTCGTGAACAAAATCATACATAACTTACCCTTTGAAATGCATTTATTTGGATATCAATACTGCGGTCCTGGAATTAAACTGAAGATGCGACTGGCACGAAGAGATCCTGGAATAAATAAACTAGACGAAGCGTGCATGGAACACGATATAGCTTACGCCGAAAGCTCGAATTTAAAAGATCGATACGCCGCCAATGAAGTTCTAATTTCAAAAGCTCAAAGAGTGAGAGAGGATCCTTCTCTGGCGTGGAGATAAAAACTAGCCGTTGCCATCATTAAAAAAATCATGAAAACAAAACTTTGGTTCAGAATGGGAAATAAAAAAAATGAATCAACTCGTAAACGAACTTCACCAACCAACGCGAAAAAATTTTCCGAGACGGAAAGTGATTGTACTGGGCCTGAACAATCTATGGCAGGCTGAATTGGTGGAAATGATGCCGTATGCCGTCATGTCCAAGTTTGCTTGAGTTATTCCCCTTAAATCTAAAACCGGTCTAGATGTTATTGAAGCTTTCAAGAACATACTCTCAGGAGCGACTGCCCCTAAAAATTTACAAGTCGATTTAGGTAGTGAGTTCTACAATAAAGACTTCAAAGCGCTACTTAGGTGTTATAACATCAACATGTACTCAACGTACTCTGAGAAGAAAGCGAGCGTGGTAGAACGTTTCAACAGAATGCTGACAACTCAAATGTGGAAAAGATTCACCAGGCAGGGTAATTACAAGTGGATACACATTATCGACGAGTTGGTTTTGCATTACAATGACATGGTTCATTCCAAAACAAAACTTAAACCTAGGGAAGTAACCAGACGTCACGAACCATTGCTGAGACGAACTAGCCCTAAACAACTGCTAAAGAAACCCACATTTGTTGTAGGAAATAAAGTCAGGATATCTAAAGTTAAAAAAAATTGTCGATAAAGGTTATTTGCCAAATTTTATTAACAAAATATTCACAATCTGTAAAGTGCAAAAAACACAACCAGTTACGTATCTTTTAAAGGATGAGTCGGGTGAACCGGTGCTCGGAGGTTTCTATGAACAGGAAATAAAAAAAAAACTCTAGTTCCAGATTTATTTTTAGTTGAGCAGGTGTTACGTAAAAAGAAAGGAAAAGATGGGAAAATGCTTTATTTTGTTAAATGGAAAGGATACAATTCCAAATACAACAGCTAGACAGATAACATAAAAAGTTTAAGTTGAATTCACGTGCCCATAGGCGAGAGTACTGACTGCATCGTCGCATACCCATCTCTTGTCATCGTAAGGACTGAAAGCCAACTTTTTGATGGTGACAGTTTTCAGTTCGTGACTCTCCTAACGAATGTAAGACCCTAGAGTTCTTACGATTCTATTATTAAACAGCACATCCTTCTACGTTTCGTACACGAGTTGTGCTGTTTTTTTAATGCCTTTGAAAGCCATTTTGTTCTTTCCATTCGATTGTAAAACGCCGTAGAGCTTAGACTTTAAACCTACAAACTCAGAAATTGGGGAACCCGCACTCTCGTCTTTCATCTTTCCCAATACGTTTTTGTTGATGTCGGAATGTAGAAAATGGTCTTTGGGGTAATCTGACGTGTCGAACAACAACACATTCTCTTCAATATCTTTGTAAACATCGTCCGTTTCTATTGAAATACCACAAGCTATCAGTATCCGTAACTATGAGTTTACATTTCGCCAGTCCGTACTTTTTCATCATGTGGTCATAGTGAAATTGGTAGACTAGTAACTTGGGAAGTTCCAAGACGCTAAACCCAACCTTGATGGGTTTGTCCAAGATGATGTTTGCGGGAGTCTTTGTAAAAATTACTAAATCCTCGTTTAGAGACGTGAAACTCGTGGTGCGGGGGTGAGATACATACCTGATGGCTTTCCCTTTTGTCGTTTCTATCAAGACGTTGTTTCTTTTACGTTTGTTTTCAGTCGTCTTACCGAAAATGTTGTTATTTATCAGTTTGTAGTGTTTTTTTTTTCAAAATCGTTAGTAGCTGCTTGCCATTTCTTGTTATTAAACTCGATGTAAGATTTCAGCCAAGGTGCTTACTTAAAGCTAATTGCGCTGTGTATTTTCTTGAGGACCATGCCGAAAGAAAGATAGTATTTCAAATTCCTATAGTGCACCACGTACTTTGTCTTTGAGAAAAGTTAGTAGTTAGCTTTAGGCCTTTGCTGTACGTTAACCTCAATTCCTCGATTGCCCGACGATTGAAAGGAGAAAGTACAGACTTTGTGATTCTCATGTGTTCCGGTGCTTATGAGAAATCATTGTGAGACGCATGAAGCATCTCCGGGTATTCCAAGTCCACTTCTAATATCAACCCCGTATCACTCTCGTCTCCGTAATTATCGAGATTTATATCCTCGAGTTGGTCTTCCGGCACCCATTCGTATTCTCCGGTCGGTAGATACTCGCACATTGCACAACCGTACAAGTTGTTAAAGTCCAAAAATATAATGTAAGAATTCTTTTTATCAGGGTAAAAGGTAGATGGTATATACGGGTTGTTGGCTTTTGCGTTTCTTCTAGCTATAAACGAGACACCGCCTCTACTACCCTTTTCCACCATAAGATGCATGTCAATATTAGTGAAGAGATACAATGACACTCCCGTCCTCTTGAGCGCCGCGTCCCAAGATAGCGAGGGTGTAGAAATGTAATGGGAGGGATCCAATCCGTTACTAGCTAAACTCGTCACTCTATAGTTTAAAAAAAAAACATCGGCTTATAGCCTTACGTCGGTCTACAAATACAGATCATGGTAATCTCCAAACGTTTTGCATTTGCCTAATCCTAAATCTTCAACGTGTTCGTAAGATTTGGAGCAGATCGCTCCTTTCAACAACGACATAAATGCTGACATGGGAGGTAAACAGTGCTCGTCAAACACCTCCACGTTTGTCAGGTATTCGTACGGAAACACACCCTTTCATCTAAGACCTCGTACGAGTTCCATCTATTCACCCTCGAAAAACTTGTCCATAATGTTAAAGTGCTGTAAGTTCGAAGCTAAAGTTTTCAACGATGCCGCCATAAATGCTAGACTATCGATGAAAGTAAAACCACCCAATTTCATGCTGCTGATTCTTTCCTTGGTTTTCGCTATGATCCTCACGTTACGTAGAGCGTTTAAATCTTTGAATGAATTCAAAGCCTTCACGACGAAATGACTGTCGTATTTCGAAATTATGCATAACTACTCCGATGTTTTTGTTCAAAGTGGGTAAGCGAAGTTACACTTGCTGTGCGCGGCACCTGTATATTCACCAAGATGTAGTCGCGGTCTCTTACTTTCGTAAACCCGTTAAACTTTTCTTTGGGTGGGGTAAAGGCACCGTGTTTGCAAAGATGGCACACCACAGCTGTTTTGTAGAGCAACCACTGCCCCTTGGTTAAATGTTTCATACTTTGCTTGTGGGAATCCACGTTAGCCACGATTTTTTTCTGCTCATCTAATATTGATTCGAAGAAAACCTTCACGCAGTCTACTCCTCTTTACAACTTTTAGGAAAATTGTTCCACCTAGATGGTCCACAATCACATAGGCAAACTGCAAGTTTGTTGTTTGTGATTAACTATGGTGGATGTATTGTTTCCATCACAACTGGAGACTGGATGGAGCGCCGCTTCAAAGCCCACATAGGCTATGTACAACCTTTTAAGTTCATTCTTGAAATTCTTAAACTGGATAACGTCGTTGTCGGGTTTTTGAAATGGAACTCCCTTGCAAGAAGGAAGGTGGTCGTTTTCTTACCTGAAACGAGTTTGAAAACCATGTAGGCAATGCCTGCAAAAATACTTCAAGTGCTTTTGAGGGTTGAAACACGCGATGAATTTGTTGAAGTGTTTTATCGTCATGTAGTGGCGGTTTAGAAGAAGCAAGTCAACGTGATATTTACTTTCAACTAAGGAAGTCACATGATAAATGCAAGGTTCATCTTCCTCGAAACCAAAAACAGATACCAAAATGTTGTTGGGTTTTTCGAACGCCGCTACTGTTGATAAAGGAACGGGGTATTTATCGAACATGCCAACAACTAACTCGTCTACACGAGAGATGTAATTTTTTGTATCTCAGTCGTTTTGCGAAGATGGGACAGGGTGTATACTAGCCAACACGGACCACACAAAACATCTATCATCCTCACTACGCACGTTGACCATTATATCGGAGCCTATTTTCAGATTGTCGGGAAGTGGCACATAACCTTTTCTGGCAAATGGCCTATAGATTACAACACATAGTTCGGTGCACACGCATTGCTTGCAAGCCATCCACTTCCTTTCACGGCAAACTCTCCAATACTATGCTGAATCTTGTTCGACATTTCAGAGAGAACCTTCTTGCTTCCCACTCTGGTCAGGTTGGAATTGAAAAAGCTTTAATAGTTTGCGTATTATCCGGCACTTTTTCGAATAGAATGCATAATCCGATTTGAGCTTTTATGTTTACCATGAGATGTTGACATTGCTCTAAAAGATTCCAATATTTATCCTCGTACAGTTCCAACAAAATCAAGGGTTCGTAGTGCATTTCATCCGACGTAAAATCCCGCTTGAAAGTCAAGAAGCAATAATTGTTGAAAGCATCATGCACGACATTGAAACCTCCTAAATCCAAACTGAACGGTTTCACTTCGAGTTCGGTATCGTCGGTCACTTCCGTCTTGTCTTTCAAATCGTGAATCATGTAGGACAAAGCCCAGTCGATTCTGGTATCCTGTATTATAGGAACCACTAGAGATCTGATGTTGTTTACTACGAGGTTAAAATTTGCCAGCATTCGAGAAACTATTCCTTTCCTCACCAATGGTTTGAGTATAGGAAAAGACAATTCCAGTCTCTTTCTGGAAGACTCTCCAATGTCCTTTCCACGTTGTTTTACAGCCCCGCCACACTTGTGCCGTTTATAAGCAAGACCGTCCGAATAAGTATCACCGCACGATTTGCAGGTTACGTTACATTTTTCTTCGTGACGTCTTTGGTGCCTCTGTTTATAACTCTTGCTCGTGAACGTCTTCTCACAATACTGGCTCGGGAAAATCTCAATGTCCATCATTGGAAGATCGTGCTTTTCTTCTTCTTCATCGATCATCGTTGGTTCTTTTTTTATCTTCCGATGTCGTAACCGTCTCTTCGTTCATCGGAAGAGACAAATGGAAAATTCATGTATTAACCGTAGCTCGTTCCAAATCGGAGAAAATACTTCCAACAATCTTCGCAGTAATATATACCCCCAAACTTGATTTTTTTCGGGTGTAATTATATTTCCATCACATCGGTCGTAGTGTACCAAGAATTCATCTTAAGAAGAAACGAGTCCTCCGCAATCGAGACAAGTAAAATTTACCACGCAAGGCTTCTGGAAATGATTTTCCTCCTCTTCCCGCAATAAAAACTCAACCTTGCATTTCCTGCACTGGAACCTCGAAACCACATCGTACTTGGCAGCCATTGTAGATATAAAGACCTATGGAATTGTCCGCGCCTTTTATACCCACTGCTCGTCCCTGGGCCCCATGCGCTGCAAAATCGTATCCCTTCCCCATGAAAAAGATACGCGCCTGGTGAAAAATTACACTGTAGAAAAAACCTGCAAACAAAATACTCAAATACGGTTCAAAATTCCGGAGTCAGAGGCTTCCTCAATTTCAAAATGTTGTTAATTTATCATTTTACACGTGCTCACACATGAACAACCACCCCCCCCCCCCGCCCCCATGAGATCTTCCAATTCATGTTTTTCATTCTGCGGTGCATTCGAGTAGCATTTTTACAACAGTGCCTACCTTTCAAAACGGGGAATTTGTCATTATTATGCAGTTTTGCTAATTCGTCATAACGTGCATGCTAAATTCGTCCCATTGCCGTGCAGTTGCTAATTCTTCAAAAAAGGGCTGTTCAAAAAGGGTAGTTTTTTTCTTTTTTTTCCAACTACTGTCCTTCTATGCCATTCGAATCATCCTAGTGTGGAACTCACTTCGTGATGAGATTGTCTCGGTCCCATCGCTTCCATCGTTTAAACATAAATTAACAAAACTAAACCTTAGTGGCTTCCTACATCGCCCTGAACACGCACCTCTAGTTTCGTAAACCTTTTCCCAAATTTTATTTGCTGTATCTTTTTTAATTTAGGATTGCTATAAGTGGCCTCTTTTGATCCCTTGAATCTCCTTTTCACTTTTATTATAGTGAATAGATTGCTTTTATTATTATTATTAAACCTTTCTACCGAAAGTAGCAATGTTCTAGTTTTTATTTAACCTTCTAACTATTAGTCAGTGCGACTAACTTGCCGAATGTTTTGGTATGTTGATATCACTCCTTTGAAGGGTAAAATCATTCGAAACTTGGCAGTCTCGTTTACCAGTTTTGATTTTTGACATGATATAGTTAGCCTGGTTAAGAGAAAAGGTTATCCACAGGATTATCTTGTCAAATCTGCCTTTTGCAGATTTGAAGTTTAGTAAAGTCATAACGAAGAAAATAGTAGGCCTATGTATTACAACTAAGGCTGTACCATACCGAGCTGCCAAGCTGATTCTCAGCGAGCAGAGCATGATCGGTAATCTTGGTATACCCAGCAATTACATCAATTTAACCGAGCCGAGCAGCGCGGCCCACATCTAAGTTTTGGTGCACGATCCTGTGCCCACTGGACGTTGAACGTGAGCTTCATTTGGGAGGATTCCAGTCGATGATTATGATTTATGGATAGTTCCTGCTAAACGAAGGTTGAAGGACTACCACAAAATTCAATATAGCAACTTAATTTGCAGGTAATTCGTGCAGATTAACTACTTTTTTTCACGCTTTTTTGGACATTCGCTTTCATATTACTCTTGGTAACCGCAGCAGTGCATTATAGCGGAAGGCCCTGTTTTTAGGCTAACGTGCACATGGAAACCACTGGAAGTATCATTACACCATTACGCTCATCTCTGTAACCTGAAAAAGGTTAAGAAACTTACCTTCGTCAGGAAAAACCTCAGAGTTTTAATGTCAATAGCACGAATTTAATTGTTTTAAATGGTCAATTGTTAAAACTTTATTAGCTTAAAAGTAACTTACCTCATAATATAAATTACTTGTTTTGTTATGAGATTGGTTATTAATGCAGACTGAATTGACCATACTAGATATAGCTATATGTTATTAATTACCATTTATGAAACTAATAGTAGGCTATGGTTGCTTCTACGCCAGGCTGTTTTGGGAAAAGAATTGTTCTATCTAGAAGAATGCTTGGCATTTAGCGAGTGCTAATTACTGGGATGCTGCCGGTGTGATACTGGGATGCTGCCAGTGTGAATTATGTGAAAATTTGTCAGTGTTAAAATAAGAGGGGGCAATGTAAAAAAAACATGAGTGTTGTTTGAAAAATCAGGCAAAGCGCACTATTTGAGCAAAAAACAATCAAATTATCCGTCTTCATTTTGGGCCCGAAATTCCGTAGGCGTGTCTGTTGTTAGAACACGAAAAAAAATTGATTGGTTTTTTTTTACCGGAATTGTTTTGAATTCACTTTTGCTCTCTTGAGTGAAATTACAGAGAAAGTACAATGAATTACTGGAAAAGAAAAAAAAATATTAAAGAATTGTGAAACTGGTGTGTACACGAAAACAAAGAAATACTGATACAAAAAATGAAAAGTAGGGATGTGAGAAAAATGAAAAGTAGGGATGTGAGAAAAATGAAAAGCGGGTATGTGAAAAACATGAAAAAAAATGAAAAGTTGGAATGTGACAAAATGTGAAAAATCTGGTACTTCCGGCAGCATACTGTGATTAATACAGGTGATCAGTTCTGCTCGCCATTATTGATCAGCTCAGTTATGCTCAGCGTACCATGCATTTGTTGACTGCTTGGCTCGGTATCGGCTCGGCAGGGGAAAATGTGCTCGGTACAGCCTGAATTACAACGATAAATTTAAAGAATACAAAAGACGTGCAGTCTTCCATTTAATATAAAATAGGTTCGAGTGAATCAATGCCGATTATCACACTTGGAAATGGCGTATCCAGCACAGTGCAAGAATATTTTTTTCCTTTTTGGACAATTTTATGGATGAGTGAACACTTACAACGACCCAACAATTCAAACAAATCAGATTTGTTTGATCTTTTCCCAAAATAAAAATGATTAAACAATCTTGTCAAATTTTGCAGTGTGAAGTTGTGATATCATCGCACACTATGTTTCACAAATTAATACTGCATTAAACCTTAGTTATTAAATGAAAAATACTTTCGTCAGTCCTGGTCGAGGCACTTGTCTCTTCTTTCTTTCTCAGGTTAATTATCTTTATCTCACAAGGTCAGTCTTTAATGGAGACTGCTTCGTTAACTGCTTATACTAATTTATTGTTTATTTGTTAAAAATTTTAAAATTGGGCAGTAAGAAATTGTCACTATACATTTTCGATTAATCAGCGACTTTACCTTAGCATATGATATCACAGTTTCAATCAGCAAAAATTTAGGGAGAATCGTTAAGAACTTTTAATGTGGCCACCCCAGTATGTGTTGGTTTAGTGAGCTGTGCCACTGCCCTGCCACGATGACTGCAAATGAAATGAAAGTCTTACAGGTTAGTTAGTTTAGGTAAATAAACGAGTGGCAAAAATCCAAGATTTAGAAGACATTATTAAAACGAACTACGATAAAGAGTAACAGGCAAAGGTAACATGTTACGCAACATTCCATGACAATTCGTATTTTATAAATTATTAACAACCTGCAGTTTCCGTGTTACTGTAACTGTTAACTCACAAAGCACTTCCATGCTCATTTGACGGGAGTGGTGCGCCATACATGAAGCTAACTGCAACAATACCACGCTCCAGTATGCAGCAGCTTACATTCCATTTATTCTTGAAGAATGAGAGGCTATTGTTTAAATTTAGCATAGACTTGAACATATTCTTTTGAACGGGACTGTACATATGGTCTGTAGTCACACTGTTGGATTGGAATGCCCGGGAAACCGGCAAAAGGCCAAAGTTTAAAAAAAAATCCTTTTTGAAAATTGAAATGAATTCGTATGAAGATTGCATTTCGAAGTTGCAGGAAAACGTTTCAGATTTACTTTGATTTCTTTTCTTTCCAGCTTACAGTACTCCAACGCGGACCCCTCCCCCCACGACAGGAGGTCATTGTTTCAAAAAAATATTATTTTGAAAAATGTGAAATAAATTCGTATAAAAATTTCACCACGAAGTTGTAGGAAAACGATTCATATTCAAGCCGACTTCTTTAGAATATGCTGGCTTACAGCTTACATGGGATTCTCCACCCCGGACTCTTTCCCTCCCCCCACACTGCAGGAGAGGCAAATTTGAAAAGAATTATTACAAAAATTGAATCTATTAATTTTTAGGAAATTGTATCTCAAATTCACGCAGATTTCAATATTCTGGCTTCCAGCAATTCCCTCCATTGTTCTCCTGTCAAGTGCCCCGAGGGCCCTGCAGTACATTCCAAGGGAGGTTCGACCCCTCCCAATCCGACCCACAGTGTGTAGAGGTGGCGGGAGGGGGGGGATTGAGGTTTAATGGCGCGTCGACAACTTGGTCATTAGCACCAACCTCAGTCACAGTGCAGTGGTTCGGGTTGCCACTGCACCACACATTACAGTGATGTTATTCAAACCCCTAATCTAAATCTTGTCATACATCTGTACCTCCTGCAAAAATTGAAAAACACCGGACAGGAGGACAGACTTATCACCCAATTGACGCGCAATGTCATGCGGAAGATGGAAACGACGACGAACACCATCAAGATGGTGACAATCAACAAGGAAGTGCCGGACCGTAAGTGGCTGTCGACACCAAGAACATTCAGGAGGGTCAAGCCCCCGCAAAAGGAAACAGTGAGTAAATCGAGTGTGACCAACGCACAAACGGGCCAACACCACCTCCTCACGGCGACTGCGGCGACACGCCGAGTGCCAGTCCTCAACAGTGCCTTTAATAGCACGCAACTTATTACCGACTTGACTGTCCCACAAGGCTTGCCAAAAAGCGTATTACCTCAGACGCAGAGTTGGAAAGGCGTCTGAGGGAACAAGGCCGAGATCCCTCCGGAGCGGGCCAGAAACGGCCCCTTTCGCTACAGAATCCGCTTGCTCATTTCCACCTATCCCAACATGGCCTGGGATCCAGCAGAAAAGCACGGTTTTCCGCCGGCCAGGCAAGCGGGAAAGCAAAGCTTGGACACGTTGTGTCAAGGGGTTCCGAGGATTGTAATTCGCCAAGGACTCCAGGGCACTCATGGAATCGCTAAAGACAATGAAATGCGTGCCCTGAAGGTCAAGGATCCATTCCATTGCCAAACCGAGAGCCAAAAGCTCTGCAGAAAACACAGTATAGCCTGATGGAAGGCGATGGGCAACCGTGACTCCCTTACACACACAAGCACACGCCACGCCAACGTCTGACTTCGACCCATCAGTAAACAGCCGCTGATAACCGGCGTACTGAGAACACAGCCGCCGGAACTCCTGCAAGTACCTTGCTGGTAGAGTGGAACCCTTCGGGAGGGACGCCAGAGCGAAAATGAAAATGCCACCTAGGACAAGCTAAGGGGCCACTGGCATCCCACCAAGCCTCAAGACGCAGGGTATTTCAAAGGCTATTTCCTGACAGGACTGCTGGAGCCTATTGCGGAAATCACCCTTACCCACACTGTGTCTACCGACTCGCAAGTCTGGCCCAAAAACCATGGGCCAGACTTGCGAGTACAGGTGGGGTAGAGGTGGGGTAGAGGTGGGGCGAGAGGTGGGGGTGGGGTGGGTGTAGAGGTGGGGTTATTATATTCACGGCATCTATCTCTTACATTAAAAAGAATCGTTCACATTTGAAGCGTATTGTGGCACAGTTAATAAATAAATACTAGCATTTTACTGACTGTTAAGTTGAGTTAATGGTAATGACAAAGTCGAGCACAGCTGTGAAGAAGGGAAAGCCTCATATTGCACTAGGATTATCGTCCTGAATTTACGTGCTCTATTACTAAAAGTTGTGGTTGTAAATAAACAGTCGTAGATTACGTTGAGTAGGCTGTCGTGCCACTTCCTTGTGATATTATGGAGCTGAATGCCGCAAAACGGCATAAGAAATAATTAAAATAACACTTGCTACTCGCACCTGAGACATACCAGATCCCGATCGACAGATAAATCATAGATTTAAAACACTCCTTCGTTTTAAACTAGGAAACAGGCTTTGTGCCTATTGTAGGTGGATCGAACAGACCTTTATTTAAAATTTATATTTAGTGTTTATTTTTATGACTGTACCATATCTGTTAATGCTCCTTAAAAATCTAGGAGAATTGCTCATTCGGCTGAGTTTGGGCTATTTGACTTTTGGTGTGACCTACTCTTGTTATTTGCAGGCCTTTGTCTTATTTTAGCTTTATTTTCAAATAGGTCAAAGCTACGTGTCTTATTTATTAATTATAATTTATTAATATTATATCAATAGGCTTTCGTTTGATCCATCATTTAGGGTCTGTTTAGCATCTTTCCAAATCCAACACTAAATTAATACAGATGGGAACCTATTTACGTTGCCTTTTGGAATTATATGTCAGACTGCCTGAGCGGGGAATCGAACCCACTACCCTTGGAACCAGAGGCCGAGGTCTCTTCCAAAGGTCGTGGGTTCAATCCTCGCTCATATGTCAGTCAAATTAATACAGATGCAAACCTTTTTACGTTGCCTTTTGGACTTATATGTCAGACTGCCTAAGTCCAAAAAGCAACGTAAAAAGGTTTGCATCTGTATTAATTTGACTCGAGCCTTTGGTTTTCCGTCCTGTGTTCCGACTAAAGATGTGAGCCATCGCTGCTACCATGTCCGCTGACTAAATAAAAAACGGCACGTTCGTCATGGCTGGTTAGGCTGCCGCTGCTAATAATTCTGACATTGTTTACAACAATAATTACTTCCGTGCAAAGTGTCTTCCCTAGATTACAAAATGTTAATAATAAAGCATTTAACTGTAAGCCAAACAATCATCAGAGCGATAATTTTTAGCAATAATTATAAAATTTAGCAGGTTGGCAATGCTGCCGCTGGTCTAACACTAGTCTTGAAAATGCCACCAACGAACACATTGATGCGCACACCTCTATCACAAACGGCGACAGCGATCTTAAAACCACATTATAACCCATCAGTAACGATCAGAATATTGTAGGTAAATTTGTAGCGTTTAGGCCTAATTTTTAGTTGGCATTTTTATTTTGTAGGAAGCAGCTGCGTTTGAGGTTAAGCCTATTCATTAATACACAACGGTTTCGAGTCCACACATTGCTGTGGCTACGAAACTATTAGGCGCAGGCATGTTGTTGTTTCGTACTGTGTGTAAATATGTTTTCTGATGTAAAGTTCCACTTTATATATATATAGCTTCGCCGTGATAGGATGATTTAGGTTTCATATTCAATATTCCCATCGCTAGTGCAACTACCAGTTTCGTTGCCATACTGAAGGTAATTTTTTCCAAACGATGCTAAGGTGTATCGTTCCGGAATCCTTTTGTTTTTTATGTTTGTGTTTCTTCCTGTAGTGGTTGAATGCAAGGACCAAATGTTATTATTTCATTTAGTTCACTTGACTACCATCAGCAAGGTGTATTCGTCGTCGGAATTCCCTAACTATTCACGATTCGAAATTTACAATAGTGAGTGTTAGAAATAAATTCGAAAATCTGTTATTTCTCCTGTAATAATTATTCAATTTACGTCAAATTTTGGCTCAGCAATACTGTTTGGGGTATCAAGCATTGTACCAAATTTCATTCCAATCCGATCTTTCGTTTGGGCTCCACCCAGACTAAAAAAAAGTGCAACCAACGGACCAACGGACCAACCAAGCAACCAACCAACATTTTTCATTTTGGTGTCCGTTATAGGCTATGCTTCTCTCGCTTCGCTCACTCATTCCACCACACGCCTTAATGAAAAAGCCCATAATTAATCCATTTGTTTGATTAGTCGTATGTGACTTAGAAATGTACGAACTAGGGAAATCAGTCACAAAATATGAATTAAATTAGACAGCTGTTCGACCTATCGTTTTTTTGCTTTGACGTTACGCTTTGATTGGAATTTACTGTGACATAAGAAACAGCAACGTTTTTTAAACGTTCAAAACTTTTTATTTTACATGATATTCCGGCAAATAAATTAGTTTACTGACGCAGCTCGTTGTGTACATGAAATTAGTATGACTGTAAACTGGAAGGTTAAGTCAAGTTTTGAAAGCTGTAGGTTAACTCAGGGACTCGGGGACCTTCAATTTTACTGCAAGACTTAAAGCTGGATATTGGTCACGTGACACTTCAAATTTACATAGACCCGAGCGAGAAATAACACAGGCTGCCAGGCCCCAAAGTTCTGCTTGCTTGGCCTATGGTCCCAGACGGAAGCACTTGAACACCTACCGGAAATGTGATTTTGCAAGGTGCACACTGGTCCTGTTATTTTCAACGCTGAGCATGCGTCGTAAAGACAATCGCAAGTTGCTGGCATCGTCCATTGTGTGGCGCTAGTGACTAATGGTGTTAGTAACATGGATCGTGCCCCACGCTCGTTTTTCTATAGGCTGAAACTTGAGTGAAATACTTTTGTGTAAGGTGAATGGTTACTTTCTACTAAAGACGGACTGGTTAAGAAGAATACTGTTAATTATTGTGAATTAAAGGAATCCCTAGACCGTTATTTTGATGATCGCTCCCCCTTTAGTTTCAACCAGTCAGTGCATTGAGCTAAAGAAAAAATGTGCACTTTCTGTCGATCATATATACACTCTTATTAGCAGAAGAAAATTTTGCACCTTTTAGCCACTGCTTCCAAAAAAAAACGACCACTGACTACACCAGTCTGCCTCACTCTTTACAACTCGCATCTTTTACAGCTGAAATTTTACTGACCCCCAAATAAGTACGAAAATATTGTTACAACCATTGCTAATATTGTAACCATAGTCTCTGGCTGGATGGCCAAAGTTCGAACATTAACAACATGTACACTAACGTGCGTATCTAGACACACGCCAGTGTGTCGCCACAATTTAAACAACATTGCCAAAGAAATATTCTCAACGTCTAATTCACGAAAACAAACAAAATGTCAAAATAAAGCCAAAAACTAGTAAATAGGCCTCCATATTGGCCTCACAAAGGAGTGATTGAAATTATAATATTGGAAAAACGGCTACTCAAGCTATTGTTGATGTGGCGCTTTATTACACATCTGCAGGCGAGTTGAATATAATACACAATTTAAAAAAGACGTGCTATCTTATCAAACACCAAAACTAGTTAAAGGGACAGACAAGTTTTGAATGGTTCGACCCATCACAGGAGTGATATCAACACACCTAAACATTCGCCAAGTTAATCACACGGAAAGCAGCAATGTTCTAGTTTTCATTTAACCTCCTTATTATTAGTCAGTGCGACTAACTTGGCGACTGTTTTGGTATGTTGATATCGCTCCTTTGAAGGGTCAAATCATTCGGAACTTGGCCGTCTCATTTATCGGTTTTGGTTTTTTATATGATATAGTTAGCCTTGTTAAATAAAATGATTATCCACAGTATTATCTTGTTAAATCTGGCCTTTTGCAGATTCAGAGTTCAGTAAAGTCATAACGAAGAAAATAGTAGGCCTATGTATTACAACTATAAATTTAAAGAATACAAAAGTAGTGCCATCTTCCATTGAATATAAAATAAGTACGAATGAATCAATGACGATTAACACACACCGCTATTTTTTAGATTGGCAGCCATGCTAGCGATTCTTCACAACAGACAATTGCCTTTTGCTATAGAAACCTTCTCTTGGTACGTACTTACTTGCACTGACAAAATTATTGTCGCAATATGTTGAAAACCCTTCAGAAGCAGTTTTCAAGAAAGTCCCTCAAAATTTAATAAATATTACTTAAATTAATGAATTAAATCATTTGCCGAAACACATTTTGCATTCATATTTCTTCTAATGCTTACATTTTCCCTTATATATCTAGAACAAAGACATGAACTGTTGTCTCGTTCATATGAATGGTGACAGTTGAAGTATGAGTAATGTATCAACTGATATTTTAAAAGTATCCAAAATACATCTGTTCTATTTGCAACTTACCTGTCTGGCCTAGTTGTTGCTCTGCCTGGCACTGAAGCTTGTCTATTGATTCAGTGCATTAGGGAGAATAATCAATACACTATTCAAGCGAAGCAGCCCATTGATCATTTTTTCCATTAAAATTTAAACCCTATTGATCGAAATTAAATTGGTTTCCTTGCTTCGAAACACATTGTTGTCAAAACGAGTCATTTGTACTAATGGCAACTAAGGGTGAAGCATTTTTCTTTCATTTTAAACAATAGTAATAATAAAACAGTATTTTGAGTTTATAAATTACTTTTCCTTAGTGATTCCTCAAATTATAATATGTACATATGAAATAATTTATAGTATTGGTTGTTGGTGTTTGCTATGAGGGTGTAGTTCTAGTATGCTTGCTGGCTGCCTTGCTGATCGAATCGACCATTAGGTAGACATCCAGAAGACGTTAAAGGCAGTTAATATTTCAAATGCTGTACGCCCATCAGTTCTTGGTTACAAGTTAGTTACTAACGTTTCTCGCACAACAAGAATCGACATGTACTGAGAAGGAACTGGTAATCAATGGCTGGATAAAATACTAAAATAAAACCAATCACTGAAGGGACTGTGGTACTATTTTGACAGTAGTAGCATATTTCTAAAGCACACAGTAGAAACCACAATTTGAACCGAATGGGGCTTGTGCGTAATGACAGGATTGGAAGTGTATTGTGTATGCATCCCACAGAGCTAGGATTTCGTAAAATTATTTTTTTTTCACATTACTCCTATATGTTAAAAACAATTCTAAAAAGTCGTACTGCAAGTAAAACGCATACTGAAAAATCGTTAAAATTTTTGTTCTCACAATGTCTGCCTCTTTCATGTTTTAGACCACACTGCATGACAAGTAATGCTGTGAATTTGTACTATGTGGGTCTACGTGACTGATTATGGGAGTGTAGGCAACCTTTCTTCTTTGAGGATGACCACGCCATTGTGGTGGAAATATAAGAATGTTTTTATGTTTTTGTTGTGCTCACGGCTTCTTTTTATGTGATAGCTAGGACTTCAGCCATCAAATCTGGCATTTCTGAGTGCATTGTGTGGGAAGTTTGTCTCCTCGTCCCATAGACCAGGACTTTTCTAGTCGAATCTGGCTCTTCTGTTGACCTTACATACCATACTATGTATGATTTACTTCTACATTACATATTGCTCACAATCCCAAATATGTCATCAACGATGGTGAGCACATCGCTAATCATCTAACACTGTTGAAACTAAGTCTTATGACTGTGAATCAGCTACTAACCATTGGAAATGGTGAATAAAAATTGACTCCCAACTTGTAATATTTTTTATGTAATTGATTTTAATTTTTGGTACTTTTATTATCTATTTGAACCTTTTTCCTTCAGTAAAAAAATGCATCATACTGTATAGTTCCATTTTTCCATTTTCCATTAGCCATCCATTCATCACGTCAAACTCAGTAATCAGTTTTATCATTTCAGCATTGCTATAGTTTATAGAGATCTAAAACAAAAACCACAAGGGTGAAAGAACCTGCCAAGTTTCAGCCAATCAAAGTAGTGATATCAGGACAAAAATATCTGCCACTAGGTTGCTGCTTTAGTTGTAAGCTAATTCCACCAACTATTAGATTAAAGGTTAAATGAAAAACCTTACATTAGTACAACTGATAGCAATGGTTAAGTTTTTCATTTAACGTGTGAAGTAATAGATGGTGGGATTAGCTTGATAACTAATGTACCAACTTGTTGGCAGCCATTTTTGTTCTGGTATCATTACTTTGAAGGGCTGAAACTTGGCGGGTTCTTACACCCTCCTTGGTTTTATTTCAGACTATCACTTATTTTGCATTTTTTTTTCGGTGACATTTTCTTTTTGCCAGTGCCCAGTTATCTACTATCTGGTCAAGTTTGGTCGAAAAATACTGACTAGTTATCTGGCTTCAAACATGCATGCCCTGTCACAAGGAACACCGGTCTTTGGTCCTGAATCCACGGCACACAACTTGCAAGAAGACGTGCTTAGCACCTCATGCACTGCTGCAGCAATCTCCCATAGGGCTCCGTGTTAAATACTTAGAATATAAATAGCGGCCAAAAAAGACGAGTTAAGCTACTCTAGGTTGGCTAGATTGCTTCAGGGGCACGAAATACTTTGGGATAACAATTTTCAGACTAACACAAGGGTAGTTTCTGAGAAAGCTCATACCGGTTGGACTTAGCCATTTTTCTGATTAGCAACGCTGGTTTCGAATGTAGGGCAGTGAAGCCTGTATTTTGAAGGCAGCCCGTGGCATTTTATTTTAAATAGCTTGGCTTGAAATGCGCGGGAGTACAAGACCTACCCTAACACCAAGTTTTTTGATGCCCACACAGTTTTTGAGATGTCACTCTCTCTGAAGGAGTACCTTTAAGACTCGAAATCAATTTCAGCTTGGCTGAGCGAGGGTATTTGTGAATAGCTTGGCTCACAGGGTGTACACGGACCTGTAATTAAGCTTGAAGTGCGTGAGATCTATCATGACACCGAGTTCATGATGTCCAGAGTGCCAGATTTTGAGCCTTGGCTGTTTTAACTGATTTTCATAACACTCGCAATGTTACAAAAATTGGGTTTAGGGTCACCACCACCCGTAGGTTTGCCCAAGAGCCACCATTTTTTCCTGCCGTCCTTATGCATTGGCTACGGGGCACATGGGATTTTTGCCATTGATTGAACCATTTTAAAATGTAACTGCCTTACCAACGCTTGTTTCAAGTGTAGCGCAGTGAAGCCCGTATTCAGGGTGTCGTCGCCTGGCTTGTTTCGTGTCGCGTGGTTTTTTAGATAGCTCGTAAATCATTCGTCCGATTTTGATGGGGTTTGACTCGTTAGATCGGCCATGACTACCGCTATCTACTTTTCAATATTCAGGTCTCTAGCTCTTTCAGTTTGTGATTTGAGCTGCGTTAGTAATGCTAGGTGCATCGTCACATAGTATATAGGGACAGTGTTTGTGCTGGCTGGCTGAGAGGGAATCTCGTTAATCGCTAACTTGGTCGATCAAAGCAAATCACTGCCCGGCATAACCCGGGGGCTGTGCTGATGCCTTCAGTAAGTCTTCTGCTACCTTGCTCGGTGGTTTAGGTACCTGCCTGAAACACGACATTCCTGCGACGAACAATTTTTTATGCTTTTGTTGGTGACTTATCTCTCCCGGCCCTAAGTAGACAACTACTGCATGAGTCAGGGAGCCCATGCTGGTGTCTTGAGAGTGCCTGCATTAGCAATGCTAGATGCACTAAGCAACATCGCATTACCGAGCAGAGTTTAGCAGCTGTTCAAAGCACAATTTGTTCTGGGCTTCAGCGATTTCATACCATCGATCTGAACGTTGCCACGCGTTTTTGATTCTTGTTTGCGTTAGTTGGAAGGACGTTCTTCTGTGGTGCGGCCTAAATCAAAGGTGTGGAGTGCAGGTTGGTGTGTGCAAGGTTTATGGATTTTCTCTTCTTCCATGGAACAAGCCTGCTGAGAGTCGAAGGTTCTGTGTAGCCGTGCAGACATGCTGAATCGCTTTCAACCACCTTGATTTGTTAAATGAAGTACTACCGTGGTGGCAATGGTTACTGACTTACTTTCTGCAGTCTGAGTTCTCTATGCCTTGTCCAGAGGGTTCGGGGGTACGAAAGATGGGTTAGCTACTATGATGGCAGCGTGTGCTTACTTTTTCGGCTAGGGGACACAAAGCCAGCTAGCATCATTGGTCTGTGTTTAGGTCTTCTTCGGAAGGTTCCGGCACATGGCTGATGGTGCAGGAAGGTCAGGCCAAATCTGGTTCTTTAAAGGAAGGAGTCCCTGCGTTTGACTAAATTTCATCATCTACATAGCCTTCGATACTCGATGAATTCTCCGTAGGGAAAGCTAGCTTGTCTTTATTTATAGCTTGCTGGGATTCACGGAATTCCTGGGAGCAATGCTTAAGTTAATATAAATTGTGTTCTTCCCTACCACAGAGGGGTAAATGTGCTGTGGTGCCGATTAAGGCATCGAACAGTGTCTAATATTGAAGGCATGCACTCGGGAAAGACGGCTCGTCGCATGTATCTGTTCTCACGACCATGCTTCGGCACACCTTGCTTGAACCCATTAGTGATGGGATTGAGGGAGTTTGGTATGATGATTTGGTTCTGTGATACCATTTGACGGAAGAGATGAAAGTAGAGCTTGAATGTTGAATGAAAAGAGGGTCTTGGCCGATGAGGTGCCGTAAACCTGGATTTGACCGAAGCGCTGCGGTAAACCCAGAAAGGGAGAGAAACGCTTGGTACGAGAGACAATGCCAGTACTCGTCACCAAAAAGAGCGTGAAAGGAAAGGACGAATTTCAGAGGTTGCTGAGACTCTGCCACTGCTTTGTTCGCCTAGTGTGCAATGTTGCTGGAGGTGTTAGTCACTTGGGCTTCGTAGGCTTGGCAGTTGAAGTTTGGAAGCCGTGGATGAGCTTTGAACTACCTTGTTCCTGCCATATCCTGCTCCGTTGACTTCAGTCCAAGGACGAGTAGGCAAGGGAGACAAACAGGCTGAGGACGAGCTTGAAAGCGGCAATGATGAATTGTTGACACCACTTGGGTGCCTCGGCTTTCATGGCTGTAGATCCTTTGGGCTGCTTGGATCCTTTGGCTGTGGCCTTAGAGCGTGGAAGAGCTGAACACGGACTGCCGACGGATGCATTTAAAGACTGGTCTTGTATACTGTGGACGAGCTCTGATGCTGATCTGGGCCTGCCATAATCTTGTTACCTTGGTCTTTGATTGTTCTATGATTCTTCGGATGATTCGGGCACACTACATGCATCGTGGCTAAGCAAGGGTAGTATCCTAGGCTTTCCCTGAGGGGCTTCAAAGAGGTTGACCTGACTCACTTGCGTAATAGTTTGGCTACTATCTCTTGTGCTTCTAGACTGAGAGAGTGGTGATGCTCTGCTGAAAGAGTTTGAACGTTAGCGGTTTGGTCAAACCGTAATATTGCTCCGTCACTGTTCGGGATGTGTAGCGGGTAGCTTGTCGAGCCATATTCGAGCATGAGTAAGTGGAAGATCCTAACTTTAATGTCATGAATTGGGAGAACATTAGTGGTAGGCAAACTAGTTATTGCTTTTTTTGTACCTTGAGTTCCGGATGCTTTAGGCTACAAGTGAATGAGTGTGGTGATGTGCTGCTGAAAAGGTTTGAATGTTAGCGGCCTGGCCCTACAGTTATCCTGCTCCGTTGGTATTCAGGCTGCGGGTGGGTATGCAAGGGTTAGCATGCTGGGCCATGTTTGAGCTTGAGTAAGTGGATGATCCTAACTCTAATATCCTGAACTAGGAGTGCATTACTGGGATTCGAAGCAGTTGTTGCTTTTTTGTGTTCCTCCAGTTCGGGATGCATTGAGTTCTAGGCAAATGAGTGTGGTGATGTGCTGCCGAAAGAGTTTGAATGTTAGTAGACTGGCCTAACAGTAATCTTGCTCCGTCAGTCTTTGTGCTACGGGCGGGTAGGCTGAAAATAAAGGAAGACCACGATGCCCAGTAGGCCCTTCAACCAGCTCAATTGAGTTGAAAGACAATCCAGTACGATATTCTTACATCTATTCGTCACCTATTTATCTGGCTGCCCAGTGCAACATGAACCCGGCCTTGCAACCACAGACACAGCAAAGCGGACGTTGTGGCAGGTGGGGACAGGAAATCCAAATATGCATCACCACCACCTACACAAATTATTCACAAGGCCCGATACAGAATTGACAGCCACCTTGACAACAAGGTGGTGCAATCCTACATAACCCAGGCAATCAAGGCTTATTGGACATTGCACATCGGGCAACCACTACAGCTCTTACAACAAACAACCTAAGTGATCTCTTAGATGGTGAATTGTACATCTACAGACTGATATTGCAAGAGCCTGAACCAGAAGAAAATTGCAACCCAACTGAAATCCTCATATGGTTTGTGCACCTTCGGTATGTGTGATACACGATGTCAGATCCCAAACTTTGGTCAGAAATCTAAATTGTAGTTTGTTTAGCATTAAACCCATTGTCAAATTCGGTCTCGATTTGCACACCTCAAACACTATAATGTAAGGCATTGGAGTAATTATGGGCATTAATAAGCAAAGCAGAACTTTTGGCATCCCGATTACTTTACAAAATGTGTTACTGATTCTAAATGTTACTAATAATTTTATTTCAGCTTCCCGACTGATTGACACATCTCAGTGGCGACATGTGCTCAAATGGTATTTAGTTTCAATAGAGGTCTTATCCCCGTATATTAACTTTGTTCTTTAAACGTTCAACTCAGTTTATAATGTAGACATCATTATTGTTCCTCTTAATGCAATTGGGGTGACCCCCATACCTGTACTAACTTGCCTCATTGCGCCTCTTAATTATGTAAGTCATATATTTTCCTCCCTTGGCCCCAACGACAAATTCCAGACAAAATAGTTCATGAGGGGGGGGGGATTGAGGCTTAATGGCGCGTCGACAGCTTGGTCATTAGCGCCAACCTCAGTCACAGTGCAGTGGTCCGGGTTGCCACTGCACCACACATTACAGAGATATTATTCAAACCCCTAATCTAAAGCTTGTCATACATCTGTACCTCCTGCAAAAATTGAAAAACACCGGACAGGAGGACAGACTTATCGCCCAATTGACGCACAATGTGACGTAATATGTGTAGACCAATAGGTAGTGGTGAGCTCATTTACTTTCCTTCCCTCCTCACTTTCTGAACTCCATGAGTGACACTTTGGTAATGAATTCTTAGTGGGGGTGACACCTCAATTAGATTTCCCATTCCCAGATTTATGGACACCTGGTAAACGAATCCCAAATTCCACTAGGATTTCCTACATCAATTCGGGAGAGACACTTTCCATGGTTTTCTTCATGGCAGTGAACAGGTGGGTTGTAGTAAGAAGTATCACAATCATTTCTCTTACAAACTATTGCAATACACACCGACAGTGTAAACTGCTTCACGCCTGGTTTACTCGACATGAGTTCTGCATTTTAAACCTAACTGAGGTCATAATCTCGCCTTGAGAAATGGCCCTTCTCGTCACGTGAGTACTTAAGAACTGTACATGTGGATATAACCGTGTTAGGTCTATCTGCTAATTTGCGGGATGTTATTTAGTGTACTCCGCTGTACCCTTAGTAATTTTTCCCCTCATCATTTTTAGTCGAAAGAACAAATAATTGCTTGTGACGGACCATCTTTTTTTTTTGTATCCGGATTTCTGTCAGAAGGTGATCATAAATACGCACGGCCTCAACTCCCTTTTTACCATACGATATGAAACCCAATTTCAAACCCCCCTCGTTTTTTTAGGCAGATTGTAATCAGAAAATCTTCGGTTCTAATTCCAAACAGAGCAGAATTTTTTTCTTTCTATTTCAGTTTTGTGTATACAGTGTTTTCACAAGACTATTCATTACTCCAAGTTTACTCTACATTAAGAGTAAGTGAGAGAAGTAGTTTGAAAGTTGTTTCAGTTTCGTTCCTTTAGTAGTTTTTTATTTGTTTCTGGTATTTGGAAAGGCTGAGGACCTTATCTTTGGTTGAGCAATGTAATGAATGCAACTCGACACACATCGAAAGTAAAGGATTTTGGTTCTTTATTTTTATTGCACAAAAACGAAATAACACTCAGTTCACGGCAATAAGCAATACAAGATTAGCGGTATAAAATAAAATGATAAACAGAAGTTTTTATTACATAAGCTGTAGTATTTGCTTGGTGGGAAGCTCGTAATGAATAGTCCGTTGCTATCATAAGAAACTTACAAATGCTTAGCACCCATATGACGTGGGAGTAACCATGTTGTAACTCTTCTTGCCTTGTAATCTGCCGTTTGTCAAGAACGTCTTGGAAATAAGTTGTGGATTTCGCTTCCTGGCTTCATGGTCAGTCGATTTAGCATGCTACAATCTTATTTTTCCAAAGCCGTACTAAAAGACATAACTCCCCAGAACGCACGAGAACTAACTTGGAACCGGGACACAATATATGCAGTTCTACTCCAATCCACCTAGGCTTGAGAAACAGACTAGTTCCTCACTTCAATGTGAGACGAACTATCATTAGGTTTTCAATATAAGGCCTAAGATGGCGAAATGCAGATTTAATGGCCACGTACGCATCAAAGAATATTATGGTTCATAGTTCGGCAATACCATTCGTCATCGAATTTTACAAGTGTTTGGAGTTATCCTGCTAAGGTGGTCTGCTCTTATTTAGAGCCCAACGACCTTCTGACTATTTACGGTTTATTCAGCTTTTATAGGGTAGGTAACAGTGTCTTTAACGAGTAATGAGATATGTGACACACTACAGCATAGTATCATATTCTCATTTCAATACAATGGAAAGGACGATACTGTTCAAGATGGCGTTCAGACTTGTTGAACATGACTTGGGTGGCTTACTTATGACATGTTTATCAATGCAGACATATTCAACAATATTATAATACAAATGCGTAAACACAACAACAGGAACATCCGAAATTAATGTCTCCAGAAACGTAATTAAGCGTTTATATTAAGCGTTTAATATGGTAGCAACATTATGCCATTGCATAAGCATGACCAGGAATCGCAAAGATGCTTAAAAATGAGGGTCAGCCAGCCCTCCTAGTAGCGACTTGCTGAACTTAGGCCTAAAACAGCCATATATTCCACTGGCCTAAAGTTACGAAGTTGTAACTAACATTTTCCATTTTTTTGAGATATTAGTGTTACAAAAGTTGTAAGTGCATGGAACTGCCCAAAACCACCATCAGATGTCGTCACCGACCAGTCAAAATATTGAAACGAGAATGTGATAGAAGTGTATCCGCAAAAATAATTTTCCTGCTGGTTCACACGGTTGTATCTGCATTCAGACCAATTGCAGCCACGCATCTTTGCTTGCTCAGCCAGCTCAACCAATGAGAACAACGCTAAGAAAGGAAGGCAGACAGATTGCAGGCATCAATAGCGATACACAAAGTAAATATTTGGCCCCATTCAGCACGAAAACATGCGAATTTAAAAGTTTTAGATTTAAATCTGCTGCTTCAGGACGGTTAGGAAAGAATCAGTGCTTCTTCTGACTTGGAGGATGGAAATTTTTATGTTTGTACAGTGAGTCTAAAACCGAGGTCATGGTATAAATAATTAAATTGCAGTTACTACTTCGTAACACTCTGATGCATATTTTAACTGAAGTAATGACAACTTTCGTAGTAAACTGCCACAATCATCTGAACCATCGAACTACAGATATTGCAGAACTGTATATGACCAACTCATTGTGTATTGGTATTCAGATGCTCACTTATTAGTTTTTGTGCTTCGTACTCGAAAACAACATTACACATTCTTTATAAAAATAAAAATAAAAACACTCTTTTTTGTGGTAAAAATCACACCATTTTTATTAGAAATAGTAATACCTACTAGTTCATGTTCACTTTGTTTAGAGTAGCCTGAATGCAGACATATTTAATAAAGGAAAATTTCACATACAAATTTTCATTCAAGTGATTGGGAAGTTTGCGCGTGACAAAGTTGTATCTGTAAATTGCCACTGCTGAAAGCCCCACAAATATAAATTTTTCTTTTTTGTTGTTAATTTATGAGACAGTAGCAAAAGGCTTATACGCATGTTCCTTTTATCGGTTTTTCTTTTTTAATTTATGAGCTGCAGGTATATTCAAATGTTTAAGTTTATTTTTCACAAAATCAGCTTTTGGTTAGTTTCAACACTGTAACTCTGACCCAGCAAATTCTGCATCACCCTAAACAACACTCTAACATTGTCCCTACCAGGATCCACTGAATTGCTGAAAAAAAGTACCCGGAATAAACAACAAACATGTCCTATCAAGACGTGACGGGGCCAGTATTACGGACTATTGTCAGAAGTCGTTTGCTCTGAATTGGTAGATTCACCATCTTGCCGAGTTGTCTGCCAACAATTTTATGAACCATGGCAGGTGACTAATCGTTCATGACATATGTGTAGGTAATCCTACCAAGTTCATTGTTACTATCCTCCTCCTTTGATCAATGCAGGATGGCACTTCTAAGCTTGCCTGAAAGAATGCCTTTTGAGCAGCACACTTGGGGGTGCACGGGCCAAAAGCCGACAGTTCTGAATATCGGTATGGGTTTCAGAAAATACGAAGTGTAGCTAAGACTGCAAGAATAGGTTACAAAGATTCTTGAGGTTCAAAAAATACATGTAGTCATCCGCTATCAATCTCCTGCTCAACAGTGAAAGACATGAAGAATGGAACGCGTTGAGATCATCAAATACGGGTTTAAAGTTAGTGGAGCCCGAAAATATCGTTCACATTGCGTGTCCAATAAATAATCCATGGAACATGAGCCTTTGTCCTAAAACTTCACGTAAAAAGGTAGGAATAGATGAAGACCTCACTGTCACTCCCTGCACCTGGGCGTAAAACTCGCCATCATGCTGGCAATACGAGGTGTTGAAAATAGCTTCAACAGTGGAGGTCACTTGTCCAGGGGTAAGGCCCCTAAGACTTGCCTCAACGTTTATGAATGAAAGACAGTTCAAGAGATGCTGTAGAATGTGACCGCTGTCAATGGTGGGGAATTACGCGTTAACATCAAATGACACAGTCGATCCAATCTGGCACCTAAACAGTGTCTATCTGGGACCTGAAAACATTTTTCTTTATTAAAACTTGCAGACTTCCTGTTTCTACTTCTGGCGTTTGCCCTTAACACTGTAGTAAGTTTGCATACTTTCCTCTTCAACCTCATGCCAAATACAAACAAAACTTGGTCAATTCCTGGGCAATAAATAAATCGTGTTACGGTGTGGCCTGTCCTGTGAAGATGCAATTTTGGCAAATTCTTTTAAGTATGCAAGTGTGAGTCAAGTAAGAATAGTGAGAATCAATCTTGTTGCGTAGATTGCAGCTGGGATATATCTGCTCTCACATTAAGTCTGTTGCCTCGAATCAGAATTCCATAAATTAGCAGCATGGCTCGTAGAACATTATCAGATTGCTTGTCTCATGCTTGCTCATGCTGTGCCAGAAAGAGATCGACATGCAACTTGATAATTTGCTTTTTTCCACATCCCAGATCGAGGCAGTCTAGTTATCTGATTGGGTCGGAGTGAGTGGAGGGTGTGTTCGTAGCACATGACGTTAACGCATTGTTCCCCAACACTGACTGAGGTTGGCGCTAATGACCAAGTTGTCGACGCGCCATTAAGCCTCAATCCCCCCCCCCCCAACACTGACCACTCACTTTCCACTTTCCACTCATTTCGCTGACGTAGTCCTTGCTGCTGCTCATGCTACTATCCCGCGTTCGTCCACACAGCCGTGGCGGGTTCCTGTTCCGTGGTGGACGCCTGCTTGCGGGCGGGCTATTCGGGCCCGCCGGCAAGCGTTGCGTGCATTTACGGTCGTCCCAACTACTGACAACTTTGTAGCCTTTAAGCGCTGTCGGGCCCGTGCCAGGTATGTCATCCGTGAGGCTAGACGTGCTTCGTGGACAGCTTATGTTTCGTCGATCACGCGCTCCACGCCTTCTCAGCAGGTGTGGCGGAAGGTGCGCCAGATCTCGGGGAGGAACGTGTCTTCCCCGGTTTCACAGCTGAAGGTAGCGAATTCCGTGATCTCTTCTGTGCCGGATATTGCCGACTGTCTTGCGTCTGCGTTTGCGCGGGTCTCGAGTGATAACCATTATGATCCTGGTTTCCTCAGAATAAAGCGGAGAGAAGAGGCTCACTCTCTAGACTTTCGCTCCGACGGGCTAGAGGAGTACAATTTACCGTTCACCAGGCAGGAATTTGTTTCAGCTTTGTCCAAGTCGCATGACTCAGCCCCAGGGCCTGATGATGTTCACTATCAGCTGTTGAAACATCTGCCTCTTGCCTCCCAGCAGTTCTTGCTGGAGATATTCAACCGTGTGTGGGCAGAAGGCTCTGTTCCGGCAGCGTGGAGGACAGCAGTGGTCATCCCGATTGTGAAACCGGGCAAAGACCCTACTGCTCCTTCCAGTTATCGCCCAATCGCTCTGACTAGCTGTGTCTGTAAACTTATGGAACGGATGGTCAGTGAGAGGTTGGTCTGGGTGCTGGAATCACGCTGATTCTTATCTGTGTCCCAGTGTGGCTTTCGGCGTTTTCGGTCAACCATCGATCATCTGGTTGCCCTTGAATCGGATGTGAGGGAGGCTTTTCGCCTGCGTCAACATCTGGTTCAGGTTTTCTTTGACTTGGAGAAGGCTTATGATACGACCTGGCGTTATGGGATTCTCCGTAATCTCTATGACTGTGGCTTGAGGGGACAGATGCACTGTTGCTTTCCGCTTACCTCTCCGGCCGTTCTTTTCGTGTTCGTGTCGGGGCGACTCTTTCCCGCCCGTTTGTCTTGGAGAATGGTGTGTGATGCAGACCTGCGAGCGGCAGCTACAGCTGGCGATTAACAAAGTCCAGACCTGGGCAGTCAGTAATGGTTTCCGGTTTTCTCCGGACAAGACTGTGTGCATTCACTTTTGCCGCCAACAAACACTGCACCCGGATCCTTGCCTGTACTTGGGGCAGGCGCAGATTCCTGTTGTCCCACAGGCACGTTTCCTGGGTCTGGTGTTCGATTCCAGGTTATCTTGGCTTCCACACTTGCGCCAACTTAAAGACAAGTCTTTGCGGGCACTTAACATCTTGCGGGTTCTGTCGGGCACTTCATGGGGTGCCGATCGCACTGCCATGTTGCGCCTCTACAGAGCCCTTGTCCGCAGCAAACTTGATTATGCGTGCATGGTGTATGGTTCGGCTAGTGAATCGACTCTCCAGGTGTTGGACACTGTGCATCACAGTGGCCTGCGTGTGACGACTGGGGCTTTTCAAACTTCTCCAGTGGTCAGCCTCTATGCTGAGGCCTCGGAGCCACCTTTGGCCATTCGTCGGCGGAAGCTGGCCATTCAGTATGCTGTGCGTTTACGTGCTAGGGAATCCAGTCCTGCTTGGTCCATGGTTTTTGGGCCAGACTTGCGAGTCGGTAGACGCAGGGTGGGTAAGGGTGATTTCCGCGATAGGCTCCAGCAGTCCTGTCAGGAGATAGCCTTTGAAATGCCCAGCGTCTTGAGGCTTGGGGTGATGCCAGTGGCCCCTTGGCTTGTCCCAAGTGGCATTTTCATTTTCGCTCTGGCGTCCCTCCCGAAGAGTTCCACTCTGCCAGCAAGGTACTTGCAGGAGTTCCGGCGGCTGTGATCTCAGTACGCCGGTTATCAGCGGCTGTTTACTGATGAGTCGAAGTCAGACGCTGGCGTGGCTTGTGCTTGTGTTTGTAAGGGAGTGACGGTTGCCCATCGCCTTCCATCGGGCTATTCTGTGTTTTCTGCAGAGCTCTTGGCTCTCGGTTTGGCGGTGGAATGGATCCTTGGCCTTCAGGGCACGCATTTCATTATCTTTAGTGATTCCATGAGTGCCCTGGAGTCCTTGGCGACTTACAATCCACGGAACCCCTTGACACAACGTGTCCAAGCTTTGCTTTCCCGCTTGCCTGGCCAGCGGAAAACCGTGCTTTTCTGCTGGATCCCGGGCCATGTTGGGATAGGTGGAAATGAGCAAGCGGATTCTGCAGCAAAAGGGGCCCTTTCTGGCCCTCTCGGAAGGGATCTCAGCCTTGTTCCCTCGGACGCTTTTCCAACTCTGCGTCTAAGGTTACACGCTTTTTGGCAATTTCGTGGGATGGACAGGACGGCAATAAATTACGAGCTATTAAAGGCACTGTTGAGGAATGGCACTCGGCGTGTCGCCGCAGTCGCCGTGAGGAGGTGGTGTTGGCCCGTTTGCGCATTGGTCACACTCGACTTACTCACTGTTTCCTTTTGCGGGGGGTTGATCCTCCTGAATGTTATTGGTGTCGGCGGCCACTTACGGTCCGGCACTTCCTTGTTGATTGTTGCCATCTTGATGGTTTTCGTCGTCGTTTCCATCTTCCGCATGACATTGTGCGTCAATTGGGCGATAAGTCTGTCCTCCTGTCCGGTGTTTTTCAAATTTATCTCTGTAATGTGTGGTGCAGTGGCAACCCGGACCACTGCACTGT